>JAHBBA010000141.1:0-78475 GCA_018806925.1 Skeletonema costatum | reverse complement strand
TCCTTCTATACTATCGTAACCAATCATAATGGGCCTCTAGAAGCTGTTGATTGCGACATTCACAGCGTTGGATACGATATGGTGCTAGAGTGTTGCTCGCGGCCATCCCGAATTGGGTCTCATCAGGTCACCTACGACGCTGTAGCATGGCTGATACACATATAAAGAGCTTGAGTAGTGGCATACATCCTTCTATACTATCGTAACCAATCATAATGGGCCTCTAGAAGCTGTTGATTGCGACATTCACAGCGTTAGATACGATATGGTGCTAGAGTGTTGCTCGCGGCCATCCCGAATTGGGCCTCATCAGGTCACCTACGACGCTGTAGCATGGCTGATACACATATAAAGAGCTTGAGTAGTGGCATACATCCTTCTATACTATCGTAACCAATCATAATGGGCCACTACAAGCTATTGATTGCGACATTCACAGCGTTAGATACGATATGGTGCTAGAGTGTTGCTCGCGGCCATCCCGAATTGGGCCTCATCAGGTCACCTACGACGCTGTAGCATGGCTGATACACAAATAAAGAGCTTGAGTAGTGCATATATCCATCTATACTATCGTAACCAATCATAATGGGCCTCTAGAAGCTGTTGATTGCGACATTCACAGCGTTAGATACGATATGGTGCTAGAGTGTTGCACGCGGCCATCCCTAATTGGGCCTCATCAGGTCACCTACGACGCTGTAGCATGGCTGATACACATATAAGAGCTTGAGTAGTGGCATGTATCCTTCTATACTATCGTAACCAATCATAATGGGCCACTACAAGCTGTTGATTGCGACATTCACAGCGTTAGATATGATATGGTGCTAGAGTGTTGCTCGCGGCCATCCCTAATTGGGCCTCATCAGGTCACCTACGACGCTGTAGCATGGCTGATACACATATAAAGAGCTTGAGTAGTGGCATAGATCCTTCTATACTATCGTAACCAATCATAATGGGCCACTACAAGCTGTTGATTGCGACATTCACAGCGTTAGATACGATATGGTGCTAGAGTGTTGCTCGCGGCCATCCCAAATTGGGCCTCATCAGGTCACCTACGACGCTGTAGCATGGCTGATACACATAAAAAGAGCTTGGGTAGTGGCATGATATCCTTCTATACTATCGTAACCAATCATAATGGGCCACTACAAGCTGTGAATTGCGACATTCACAGCGTTAGATATGATATGGTGCTAGAGTGTTGCTCGCGGCCATCCCGAATTGGGCCTCATCAGGTCACCTACGCGTACGTTAAAATACACATAAAGAGCTTGCGTAGTGGCATACATCCTTCTATACTATCGTAACCAATCATAATGGGCCTCTAGAAGCTGTTGATTGCGACATTCACAGCGTTAGATACGATAGGGTGCTAGAGTGTTGCACGCGGCCATCCCAAATTGGGCCTCATCAGGTCACCTACGACGCTGTAGCATTGCTGATTCTCATAGGAAAGACTTGAGTAGTGGCATTCTTTATCTTTGCGACTTTTCATATTGGATCACGTCGAATATGATTTGTTCGTTGAATGTGGTGCTAGCGTCTTTTTACATTTGACCTCATCAGGTCGCCTACGAATTTGTACCCTGGTGGCTACACGTGTGATAGACCTTGTGCAGTTGCATTTATCCTTTTGGTTGGTGTCCAGATATTGATTTGCGAGTGTTACGAGTGATTTTCATTATTGTGTTGCATCTAGATGAACTATTGTTCATATCCAAATACGATCAATACTATTACTTCAAATGCGTCAAGAGAGAGGTTAGTTGTGTTACCACCAGGTGTGAGTCAACGCATGTTGAGTAATGTTTGTATGTACTTTTGATTTTGATATTGTTTTATTTTATTTGTTTCACAAAAATCACCCTCTGTATATTACGATTAATTACACACGTTTCCACAAACATTCGAAGTCACTTATTTTCCAGAGTATGTCAAGTTTCTCAAAGCAAGGAAGGTAAAATACGAACTCCCACCAATATGCATGCCAACACAATAACATTTCGAGGAATATTTCTTCTCCCGTACTGTTGGCCAAAGAAAGCATAGACAAACTCATTTGCAGTAACTTCGCAATAGCTTCCATCATCCATGACTTCGCATACTCCGTTTTCGTACAAAGTATTGTTTTTGACCGACATAGCCTGGACTCGTAAGTTCGACATAGTACTGAGATGCATTTGTCACAATCACTGTCCTGTAATCATTCCAAAACGCTGACGTTACAAGCCCTTCATAGACATAGTGACCAGGGTTTATAATGTAAGTTATCACCCAGAAATTGCCAATCATTTGCTGTGGTCGTACAATGAACCCAGAGAAGAAATTATTGATCCCAATAAAAACAGATGCCAAGACCATTGCTGTTCCTTGTCCTCTCACTAAACACATGAAGAGCTGACCAATGTAGGAGTATATTGCCGAGTTGAACGTGAAGAATCCCCAGTAGCTAACGGCTGATAATACTCTCGACCTCAATGATAGATCGGGATTTTGAGCCAAACCGCTGACAGGAAGAAACATGATACAGAACAGGAAAGAAGCTATAAGAATGAAACGATGTTCAGCAGTTCCAAGCGCTCGACCCAAGGACCAGTAATTGAGCATGCCAGCTGCTTTATGTCTATAGAACATATCTCTGACATTGAGCATCACTGGTAGAACGGAAACAATCGACAAAACTCCAATTATAATGAATGAGATGAAGATTGTTGCAAGAACACTATGTTGTGACGAGAGGGAACTGAAGGTAAGCACTGCTGCAGAGAAACGAGCGAGAGAGAGAAAAGTGGCAAAGTAGAGCATGACTACTAACCTTGTGATTTCCGCCTCGGAGAAGACGAGATGGTTGCGGAATGGGAATAAACATCGAACCCAGTAAAGAGCTATCAATACCGAAAGAGCCATTCTTGCGAGGGGGTTGTAGGCAGGACTTCTCCAGTAAATTCTTAACCAACGATTTCCCATCAAGTTATCTCTTTTGAACCAGCCAACTGGAAAAAGTGCTATCGAACTTTGATTTCCATCTCCTCGTCTCTTGTCTCATTTATCACTCAAGTCCAAAACGATTCGCAAGATCTGCGCAGTTTGAAGATTGGTTCCATGCGGTCGCAAAGCTCAAAACTTCGTCTTCTCCATCACTTTGACCTTTTGCACTGATATGCTCACCCAACACATTCAACATCCACGTTGCTGGGTTCTCTCCTGTGTTCATTGGAGTGACGCCCAACCCTTCAAAGTAGGAAATGAGGTTGGAACTGCAAACCCCTGTTTCTCCATAGAACACAACCTCTCCTCCCTTCTTCAAAAGTAACAAATCGTCAAACATATCAAACACCTGTGAGGACGGTTGGTGTATTGTGGCAACAATTGTTCTACCAGTATCTGTGATCTTTCTGAGACAATTCATGACAAGAAGAGCAGCTCTTGAGTCCAACCCCTGGAAGGCAAAAAGAACGTTGATCATTGATTAGAGACAAACGAAGACGAAATTGTGCAAGAAGCTACCTAATGACAATATCGATTGCCAAAACTTACACTTGTGGGTTCATCCAAGAAAAGTACCGAGGGAGAGGCAGCTAGCTCCACTGCGATCGACAACCTCTTCTTCTGCTCGAATGTCAATCCGCCTTCCTCCTCATTCCCAACGAGGACGTCGGCTTGCTTTTGCAGCTCAAAACATTGCGATCCATTTCATTCACATGTTGGTCCATTTCAGCAGGTGACTTACGAGCAGGGTGTGTCCTATCCAACCGAAGTTCAGCAGAGAAACGAATAGTCTCACGAATTGTTAACTCTGCTGACTGCACATCGAATTGTTCTACGTAGACCACTACATCTCCTGAAGCTTACTTTCTCCTGGGGAAATCCATTCAGCAGCACCTCTCCTGAAATTTCTCCACCTCCTTTCCTTAAAGCAATTACATCCATCAGTGTCGTCTAAGAACATATGTTGTAAGAATATGAAGTCTAAATAACAGTAATAGGAGTGTGAATACAACGCAGTAGACTTACCTTCCAGCGCCACTTTCTCCCATGAGTGCACATAAACGCCCAGATAGAAACACACCACTAACATTCTTGAGTAATCGCAATGTATCGGAACCCTTGGAAGCCTTGACGTCATAACAAAGGTTATTAAACGACAAGTCGACGGGAATGAATGACCTCCTCATTAAATGTATTGCTTTCTGAAACCTCACATTCGACTTCGTTCTTTTCTTCTGCAATATCTGATGTCCCCTCCTTGTTTTGCCTCCATACGAAAGCGGTGGAGACAATAAGCCGAAGCCACCAAGCAAATTATCGTGTATGGGATAATGTAGGCGAATCCATAACCAATCCATTCCCTCCCGTACGGCGTATCATTGGGCAAAAGGAATCCATAAGATTCCATTACCTGCTGGCCATCAGACCGATGGACGAATTCATTCAGCAATAATGAGCGATAGATCCAAGATAACGGGGTAATCCAGTAAATCCAATTCCAGTAAATAGGAATGACGTTCGGCGCTACAATGTACCCACTAAAGAGAACATTCATAAGCAGCACCACAGCCCCCCCTCCCTGAACCACGGTTTTAGTTGGAGCAACAGATGCCAAAAGTCCCATAGTTTGTCCCATCGAAAACGTGAAGAGGAAGAACAGTAACAGATAGATAATGAAGCTCGCTGCTGACGGGACAAATCCAACCATCCAGTACACGAAAATCCCAAAGAGTAAGACATCAATGAGCATCTGGGGCATAGCTGCCAATGCTTCCCCTATGACGTAACTCAATGCTGAATAAAAGTTCGAATCAGCATGCTTGTAGAAGACTGCACGTGCATCCACTTTTTCGGGTGCAGCTGTCATGGCCCCAAGCATAATGAACAAGTTTCCTTGAAACAACACTCCAAAATAGGAACTGTCCAATGTCGTATTAAGAAACACCAAGCCCACGGATAATCCCATTGCTAAGTTTTTGATAACGCTGGCGCGGATGAATATCTTGTCTCTTGTCCATAACGTGAAAAACCGCCTCAGGTTCAACCATACACCAATAGAGAACGGGTTCTGGTACTTCTGCATGAATCGCTTGGGAATTGCTTCACTGCCTGTCACCACTTCCCAATTGTCCTTCCAGTCCTTTTCTTGTTCTGCCTTAATGTTGGCATGTTGCCAACTCTCTTCATACACCGTAGCCAGCATCTCGGCTGAATGGTTTTCGCCCGCTGCGAGCAACTTTCGATCTGTACTTGCGACGGCTAGTAAGTAGTCAGCATCATCCATACTATCTGGTTGCCTGTATCCAAGGTTATGGAAGTATTCCCCGGCATTTCTAGTTGAACCGGCATAGATGACATGCCCCTCGCTTAAGAGGATCACATCATCAAACATTGCCACTGCCTCGGGACTTGGCTGAAGTAGCGACACGACAGAGATTTTTCTGAAGAGTCGATTAGTGTAGCTCAAAATGCGCAATATATCTACAGTCGACGCAGTATCAAGCCCGGTAGATATCTCATCGCCACATAGCAGAGGCGTATCAAAGACAAGCATTTCACCCAACGTGACCCTTCTCCTTTGTCCACCGCTAACACCTCGGATCTGCTCATTACCCACAAATGTGTCCTGCACATGGCTAAGTCCAAGACCTTTTAGTGTAAGGCCTACTTTACCTTTCTCACAAGTTCCCTTGCGATTCAAGCGAATACTCTCATCCTTGCTACATCCAGAGAAAACGAATGTTTCACCCACCGTAAGTCTAGGAGCATGAGTGTCATGCTGACTCACAAATGCAACTAAATTCTTGAATAGATTTTCATTGGAGCTATCAGCTCCTTCCCCACAACAAACCAAGTTGTTGTAGATCACTTGTCCTGTGAGGTACTTCTTTTCCTTGTAACCAGAAGGAAAGTCACCCTGTGGAAGACTGCCACCGATGGCTTTGAGCAAAGAAGTCTTCCCAGACTGTGGGGGGCCCAACACCAAATACATTTTCCCCGGCTTGAGTACCAAGTTGACATTAGAGAGGACGTTAGTTACCTGCTTCTCTTTCTTCTCTCGCTTATGATAAAGAAGATATTTCTTCAACGTTGCCTTCATCTTATACAATGGAGTTGCCACTGTTGCAATCCCATCCTTATCAGGACCATTGGCACGAGAGGGGACCTTGAAAGAGAAATTCTTGAGGCGGATTTCTAAGTCTGGCAACGCCCCCATCGCCCCAGCGCCACCAGGCATACCGTCGATGATCTGTTGAAGACTGCGTACAAATTCAGACTGCTCCTCGAATTGTTTTTTTTGCATGGAGGTTTCCACACTCTGTGAGAGGTCCCCGTCTGCACCCATCTCTTCATCTTCGTCCAACGAGGCGCAGGAGTCCGCCTGATCCGGAAACAGCATCCTCATCGACTTGCGCTTATCTTTGAGCAAGCGATCCATATGCCCATCGCGATCCTTCGAGGATACATCATCAGAGAACTTGGCCGTGCGATCGACGAAGCTCTTTTTGCGTGGTTGTAAACTCCGCTGTGGTGATTTGCTCCCGCTGCTACCGGCGAATTTCACGCTGCGGGCAGGCGAGTTTGTAGTTTGAGGCAGCGGGTCCTCTTCATCTTTTGCAGTGGGAGCTGGAGCACTACCTCCTCCCATATTGTCAGACATTGTTAGATTGTTATCTTCAATTCAGCTTTTGTGCGTGGTGGAGCGTATTAAGTAATACATACACCACCATTGTCACTCACCAATAAAATTATGAGAAGCGGAGGCTTCTCTGATTGATCGGCATGATTTTTTGTCCGCGCTGCCGCCAGAATCAAGACACGTATCTCAAGGTCTTCTTTTCACAAGTCGTTCCGGTTCAGACTTTTGCATCTCTTCACCACCTCACACTACGCACGCCAACAAGCTCGCTCGCATCGCATGGGGAAAGACTCATCAATGCATGCATCTGACACTGCAATCTGCATACACCCATAACAACATACTACACGGAGCTAAGGAAGCAGCAAATCATATTCTATCAACATATCAAGCAGCACAATGAAAGGCCTAGTCACCGCAACAGCGTTCGGAATGGTATTATCCACCTCTGCATTCACATCACAACCAGCATCATCGCTCTTCCAAAGAACAACTGCGTCGTCGTCAGCATCATCCTCCATCCTTCATGCCGCCAACGCAGAACCATTCAAAATCACGATCGATCTTCCCGGTGAAGGATTGGCAGCCAATATGAAATTCCCTCCTGTGTTGGATGTCCCATCGGAGCTCGTGGAAGTGAGGTATTCTGTGCCTTTTGGGCTTGATGTCGCTCCAAAGGAGGGGTTGGCTGTTTGTACAAAAGATGGAGTGAGTTGAATATATTCAACACTATATGATATACGTTATCATAGTTATATGCGCCATACAACACTCGTTCGTATTTACTCACACATCTAATACATCTTAATTCAGGCTGGAGGAGAAAAGGTGGGAGATGTTCTACGCTACACCTCACAATGGACATTAGGTCTTCCCAGGGGTGATGGAGTAATCACAACCGCAATGAGCTTTGCCGGAGGTATCGGTTGGCAAGTTAGTATGTTTGATGTAGCTAGAGCAGGTCGATGGGAAGATGTTGTGGAAGCGCTTCTTACTAATGAGGGAAGCCGTACTGATGAGGTAGTTTTGTTGTTTGAGCGACCATTGAGCACTGAATAAATAATTGCAGGGATTTCGGTACTGAAAGCAACAATCATCATCATTGGCAATTCAGAATAAATTATTACTTTAATAATGATGACGATAGCAATGCTCCCTTGAATGCGTTCATGAATACTTCATCTGAAAATTGTTCGGCATGTTTTCTTCCGTTTTCACGTATCTTCATGGCCAAGTCTGAGGAAGACCCGTCCTTTATTATTCTCCTCATCAATGCTGCATACTGCTCTGCATTGCTCGCTAAACATCCTGTACAATTACTGTAGTCGAGCGTTCTTTCATTCCACGGCGATTGGATGATGTCGGATTCTGGGCCACCCGATTCATGAGCAATGGTCACCAAGCCTGCAGCCATCATTTCTACTACGCCGATACCAAAGTGCTCGTTCCACATTGTGTGTAGACCGATGCTTGCCCGGCCTAAGTAGTCCTTCAAGACAGGGTATGGTTGATTCAGTACGAATTCGACATTGTCTTGAATATTCAGCTCCCTAGCACGCTTTTGCAGTTGATCAACTAGTTGTCGATCATCCTCTCCACGGCAGCTACCAATTAGGACCAACTTGACATCCAATTTCTTGATTTCATCATTCTCTAAAAGTTTGGCAAAGGAAAGCAATTGAAGCGTGTGATCTTTCTCTGGTCTAAATTGCCCAATAGACAAGATCATATTCTCTCTATCCGCTAGAGGCAAGACCTTTAAACTTTTCGTGTCAACTGGAGGAAAGACAACATGAACTTTTCCAGATAGTTTCCAGAGGTATTGAATGTGATTCTTTGTCCATGATGAATTCACCATTACTAAATTTGCCAAGCTACCGACTAAACCGTACAAGAATGCAAAAATCACGTAATAGATCAGCTTTGCACAGGTGACTATTGGATTGGCAGCAACTTTTGCATCATTATTGTAGGTAGGCCGACGTTTCCACACAAGAGATAACATGTCCGTACTAATTGTTGGATAATGGACATACGCACCAACCTTGCACCCGGCTAACAGCCTCGCCACAAAGAAAGTAAACGCACATCCAGTAGTATCAAAGAACACATGAGGCGTGACTGCACTTAATGCACACCACGCAAGTTTCATTGTGCCCAAAGATTCCGCCATCATTGTCAATCGTTTGGATTTTTGTAATAAATGTTTCTCTTCGTGGAGATGAACAAAGTGCAATGATAGAGACTTGGGTATTGTTATTGAAAATCGTTCACGAACATGTGTCAGTAAATCCTTCTCGTAGGTTGCAGAGGGTTCATCTACCGTATAGATTACCACCAAAAGATTTTTACAATGGTTCAAAGTATCGTCATCTGAGGAGGTAGATACCGACTTCTTCTTGGACTTGTTGGTTCGTCGATCCATCAACTTTCCCTCCTTCAATTCTCCCAGTGCCTGAATTGCCTTCCATAATACACGTTCACCTCCCCCACCGGACGAACAGTGTGGATGAAAAAATCCGATTACGAATGTATTATCATCAGGATTGGCTCCTTCCCCCTTTGTCTTCTTTTTTGTACTGCTTTCTGCACTGTTTTCATTGCGTTGACGTTGATAGGCAATGAAATCTTGACGGATTTGATTGAAGTAGCTGCGGCACTGGTGATGTAGGTAGATGGTTGCTGTGGCTATGGCTGCTAGTAGGGTGGCACCGCTAAAGTGGGCTAACCGTTTGAGATTGAGGAGGTCTCCCATGGTATTGTAGCGTTGTTTGAAGAGGATGGAGTGCTGCAATCTTTGGGTGGTTTCAATCAGCTTGATCAAGAATGAGTGTTTATCAAATCAATGCCATCATCTTGATCAGTCAGTGGCCCTTGTAGGTAGGAATTAGTATTAGTCTACGCGCGAGGCTGTAGAAAAAGATTATGGGAACCCTACTGTTGCCTATCACACAAGCACCACACAAGCTTTCACCTCATTTCCAGTCAACATGATGCACAAGAACACTTCCATCATCCTACTACTGTCATCAACTTCATGCTGACAGTTCAACCGATGTTCCTAATCCTGGGGGGATGACTTCTTTTGTCACTGTCACACCTCCATCAGCACGTGTTGTTGTTTTCTCAATCACGATAGTCCCATCCTCTTCGACATGTTGTTGCGTAGTTGTTTTGTTCCGATTCTAATTGTGACTGTGCTTTTTCATCAGTATTATCCGGCGTTCCGATGGAGGCAACTTGTGTGTCGTGATTTTCTTCATCTACGACTTTTGGTTCACCAACAAGGAAGCAAAGCATTCCAATTACTACCCATAATACTCCTGCAACAACAGATAGAATTCCACCAGCTTTAAGATTGGCGCATCCAGCGCTGCATACTTTTGATGCTAGAATTAAAAGTGTCAAAAATTGACACAGTCCATGCATTCTGTTTCATGGGAATGCATATAGCGAAAACCCAGATAGCCACTGTCATGACGCACCCAGATACAACAGCCAATACTCCAAAACCCCGAGCTGCTACGAACGGTCTATCATAATAAATAACGTTCTCTCCAAACAAATTGTAGGGTCGACAAGCACCCAACACATTGTATTGAAACCCTGCAGCTTGTTTAAGCTCAGTTGAAAAGATCGGAACTTGCCTCCAGAATAGACCAATTGCCGTCATATCAGCCGACATATCATTATTTGCCTTTTCCGCGTCAAAATCTGCATAGGCACACGTAAATACTCCCCAGAATGTAAATAGTAGCTGTTGAAAGAAAGGCGAGGTGATGAATAATATAGAAATACAGCGTTTGCAGAACATGACGTTTTGTGAAGCATGCTATTAACTTCTTCTTACCGCTGGAAGGATCAATAGAGACAGAGCTAGTGTGATACCTCCGTTTGGAAAAGAACAACATCCTATGCGGAATCCCATGGTATTATAATGGCGGATGAACGATCTTGAATGAACCTACACAGCAGCATCGGCACAGCTTCTGGATCAATGCCACCATCTTGAGCAGTAGGTAGGAATTAGTATTAGTCTACGCGCGAGGCGTAGAAAAAGATTCTCTCCGTCAACTCTTCTCTCGATTGCTTTTTGCTTTTGCATTCCATGGGAACCTATGGGAACCCTTGTTGCCATATATATCACATCACACAAGCACCACACAAGCTTTCACCTCATTTCCAGTCAACATGATGTGCAAGAACACTTCCATCATCCTACTACTCAACTTATTGACGTACTTCAGTGGCATCTCTGGCTTTGCTCCGTCGCTCTGTCTGAGGCAGAAGGGAACCCATACAAAATATCACGTCGGCACCACATCACTGAATGCTGAAAACAAAGATCCAACCACATCATCATCCAGTTCATCGTCGCTCTACCAAGATATTCCAAAGAAAAAGCCATGGACATTTGGTATCTTAACTAGTGGATTTCCACCTCAGCAGATTTTAGTGCCCGTGGTGAAGTTTGTGACGTTTCAAGTATGGCGACTAATGATGAACGAATTAGTGACTCATGACGAACAGGGGAGGTTTGTACGTGAATCGTTCCAAGCTGGTAATGATCCTTCACCACTAGAATTACCGAATAGCAGTGACAGCGGAGAGAGCTATTCGCGGTATAAGATATACCTCGGGAATCCATGTCCTTGGTGTCACAGAGTAAAAGCAGCCATGGCAGTGTTAAATCTCGAGGGGGAAATACCAGTTACGATGCTGATTGATGATGCCGAGAAGGCAAGTAAAGGGGGGTGGATCTTACCAACGCCATCGGCGGATGATAGGAAGGCAAATATTGCAGAGGAGTTGATTACTGGAGACCTTGCCGGGGTATACAACTATTGCTATAGAGATATTCTGGAAGAAGGTGAGAAGTACAAGGGACGTTGTACTGCTCCGTTGCTTGTTGACACAACGACTGGGACGATTGTAACCAATGAGTCAAACGAGATAATGATACTTCTGAATGATTATGCTAGAAGACTACCAGATCATGAATCTGTAGACCTTCGACCTATCGGAAGAGAAGAAGAGCTGGATGACGCAACGAAGCATTGGTTTGATCTTCTTTGGAATGGGAGCTACAAATGCGGCTTCGCGACAAGTCAAGTTGCCTATGATGAAGCAGCATCAGATGTACTCAAAGGATTGAATGAAATGAATGAAGTCCTTGCCAGTCGTCCCTACCTCCTCGGGGAGGACGTATCTGAAGTTGACCTCAAAGGCTGGTGGTCACTCGTCATGATTACGCATACACTGTGATCTTCAAAAGTCCTGGCGGACGAATTGCACAGTATCCTCACATATCGGCCTGGGTAAAGAGGTTGGTGAGCGATTACCCCAAGTTGTTGGACAGTATTGATATGGAAGATGCTTGTGGATCTTATTATCGTCAATTATTTATGCTCAACTTTGGAAGAGTGGTTCCGTACATACCCAATGTCAAAGACTGGGTGGCAGGATTGTAGACTCTCTCTGGTTTTGTGGCGATAAGAATCGATACTCTAATAAGCTTCTTATTATTTAAGGCAACCTAATAGTTAAAGGTGTGTATATATTGTTGCAAGCAAGTGCCTCATCTCTCTAGTAACTGGAATAATTTGCAATGTTCTTCGCCTTGCAGTGCGCAATGTATGAGGTCACGGTCGAAACATTTGAAATCATACCTCTCATCCGTCCCGGATGATCCTGTTCAGAAAGTATCCACATTCTGTGATTTCTCTTGAGGGCATCAAAAAGTCGCATAATCCTCTCTGAAGTGGTTTTACCTTCCAAGCCTATCACTTCCTCGGGTTCAATGAAGGCATCCGCTTCTTCGAGTATCTGAGGAGAGGGAAGCCAGGATTCAGTTTCATATAGCGTACAGGATTCATCATCTATGGCTCGCCTCCGTTTGACGGCGAAGATGGAAAGCTGCAGTTGATGCGTTTTCTCGAAAGGCATCGTAGTCCCTCTTATTGTAGAACAGTCGTTCTCTCTGTGGGCGATCTTCGTGATAAGTATAGAGCTTGGAAGCCTCCGAGAAGGTTACTTGCTTGCTTGTTCCTTGGTGGTTCTTCATGATCTCTAGAGAGTTGCTACTTTGAGATGTGATTTAGAGACTGTTTTGAAGTGTGAAATATGAGGCTGCATGCTAGAGATACTTTTAGCTGGGAGATTTACGATTAGCAGAATTATTTTACATTGAAGTTGAAGCTGCAGGTCGTGATGTGTGAGTCGCGTGCACATCTGTGATATCGTGGTTCGCAGAAATGATTGCATGCAGCTGGCTTTATTTTGCAGGCACTCAGCTCGGCGAAGGAGGTTCCTACTTATATATTTGTACCTGAAGCTGTTATGATGCACAGTCACATCATAATTTCTCCGAATAAAAATGACCACGAAAACTCTACGATTAAAATAGGAAGATTTAGATGGAGAAGCAATCTAGATATTGTTTGTAGATACATACGCTGCATGCATGCCTGGCCTCTCGTCCACCTCTCGCCTCTACTCGTGAATTGGTCACAGCCAGCGCAGAGGCATTCTCAATCACCCCGCCTGTTGAGCGAGTATCCTCCGACGCACGCACAGATTATTAGGAGATATCATCCCTGATACATAAGATATGTCAGCAAGAATGAGTGAACAGCGCAAACCTCTCTCTGAGTGGATCCGCTCATTCCACACATTTTTAGACCAGCAATTTTGTAATATTGGCAATCATGCGACAGTATCGTTATCGTCCTCCGATTACTTAATACTGGCGCTGCGACTCACTTGCTCTCTTACTGATGAGATTTGCAGAGTAGGAGAAGAAACTGGCCGATCGCCTACGCCACGCTGCGATTGGATGGATAGTATTGTAGTTTACTTGAAGTCGAACAGCTCGAAGGGAGATGGTACAGAAAATGTGGTTAATACTATTCTCACAGATGATGATGATGGCATTCGCGTAGAAGTATTACCGTCCTTGTTTGATAAGACCGAAAATTATGCGAGTCAAATGGATGGAATATTGTATTCTCTTGGGATAGTTTTCTTTGAAATATTTTCAAGGGGGGAGCGGCCTGCTGAGCTTGAGCAAACACAAATAGGAGAGACGACACCTAATGGGTTTGGGGCTGGGGCGGAAGAATTATACGAAGGCTTCAATCCCTTTCAGCAAGGCGGAACCATTGATGCTGGTGAACTCAGCATGTACAAACATCTTTTGAGTGATTACAACTTGTCTGATGATGATAGTACATCATCCGAAAAGGCTTTCCAAGGCGATGGTCCGAGGAAGAAGCGAACTCAGAATGAAAACTACAATATGTGTTCAGTTTCGGTGGAGCCTTTGATAGAGAAAGGTGTCCCGATGTCTTTGTGTGATTTGATTGCCAACATGTTGGATTGCGCCAATGGCACTCTTCGTAAAGATGAAACGTACAGTGATGTATCTGAAGTGAGAGATGATCTGCAACTCATGCTTGATAAACCCTCTATCTATCTCTATGACCAAAACATGGGTAGGTTATCAACAACTGGATTGCAGTTTGGGGACACCGTCTTTGGTAGAAACGCCGAACTATCCACTATCAAGGAAGCTTACCGACGTGCAGTGTCAGGAGACAGCGAGGTGGTAACAATCTATGGTCAATCAGGGACAGGCAAATCACTCTTGGCATATGAATTCGGGAAGTACGTGTTAGCAGACGGCGGAATACTTTTGTCAGGAAAGTTCGACCAACTTCAGCAGGGCACACCATTCAGTGCATTGGCATCAGCTTTCAACCAATACTGCGGCATTTTATTGCAAAGTTGTGAACTTTCTTCATCGAGGGGGGAGATGCTAGCTCATCAGATAAATCATGTATTGGGAAGGGAGGCAAATCATTTGGCCAAGCTCATACCCAACTTGGCAAATATCCTATGTCTGGATACGAGTGGTATTATTCATGACGAAGGATGCACAAACGCTCAGAATCGACTTCAATACCTGCTGTGTCGGCTTGTGGAAGTAATATCAAGCACATTTGCTGCCCCCGTGACTTTATTCCTCGACGACTTGCAGTGGGCAGATTCAGCATCAATTGCAGCTGTAAACCAACTCTTGCTTACTGGTGGCCTCGCTTCTCAGAACACACATTTTTTCTTCCTAGGATGCCATCGCGACGGAGAGGCTGACAACTGCAACCCCCTCTGGAAATCATTGTGCTATAACAACCTTGTCAACGCTAGGTCTACCGACGTGAAACTTGATTGCATGGGCGAAGAGACCTTGTCCACAATGGTCTCGGAGACCCTGTGTCTATCACCGCGTCTCACTCGGTCTCTGTCTAGTGTGATATACCACAAGACAAAGGGAAATCCGCTCTTCGTCTCGCGGCTGATGATTTCGCTAAACAAGGAAGGCCTTTTGCGTCCAAGCTTGAGCCGGCGACGGTGGGAATGGGACAAAGAGAAGATCCAATGCCAAAAGTTGCCTGACGATGTTGCCATGTTTCTAACGAAGTCGATCAAAGCGTTATCTGAAGATGTGAAATCATCTCTATCCGTTCTGTCGTGTTTTGGATCATCTGTAGAGTGTGCTTTCATCAAAAACACTGGAGAAGGTTCTGAAAAACAATTTGCTCAGAAACCTTGATGCAGCCGTAGAAGAAGGATTATTGGACAAGAAAGATGGTCGGTACCATTTCAGCCATGACCGTATCCAAGAAGCTGCATACAACATGATGAATTTCCTTGATCGATGTCACTTTCACTTCACCTATGGTATGGCTCTGGCACCATTGTCGGCTAGAGAGAAAGACGACAGCAATTTGCTAATAGCTGTGAATCAACTCAATTTAGCAAGTCCCGAAGCCGTTCAAGAAAGAAGTCAGAACGTCATTATTGCTAAACTCAATTTACAGGCCGGTAAGAAGACAATGGAGATGTCAGATTTTGTAGCAGCATACTCGTATTTTGATAATGGGATATCGTTTCTGCGGAAGAAACACTGGGAGGAGCACTACGCATTGAGTTTAGAGTTGTTTGACTTGGCAGCGAAGTGCGCTCTTACGAATGGAGACATCGTCAGCTTGAAAATCCTTTCCGAGCAAGTGATAGCATACGGGCGATCGTACGGAGATAAGCTCAACGTTCTGTACTCCACCACATGTGCATTAGCCTTCTCATCCAAGCTACCCGAATCGATTGATAAGGGACTAGATATTTTGGCGAATCTAGGTATTGAACTACGAGGGTGTAGATCGAGTATGGAGGCTTGCGTACAGGAGACAAGAGATCTACTGTCAGCTTATACCGACGATGAAATCTTGAATACAAGACCAATGACCGATCCAACTATGATCATTGCAATGAAGTTTTTAGGCAAGTTGGAGATAGGGATGAGTCAAATTATGCCCACATCAGCTCCGTTTGTGATGCAACAAATTATTCAACTTTCACTGTTACACGGCATGAGCCCGGTGTCTCCAATAGGGTTTGTGCATCTTGGCTCGTACATGGCCAAGCTCGGAGATATCAGCGAGGGCTACCGCTACGTTAAACTTTCACGGTCCCTACTAGACAAAGTGGGATCCAGAGATAGTGCCGGCGAGGTCATTTCTATAGGTACTCAAGTCAGAGCATACGTCGAGCCACTTCAAGCCACGTTGGAATATCACAATGAGGGTTTCACTGCTGCAATGTCATCAGGTGATATCATCCAAGCTGCGCTCAACCTTACATTGATTTGCACCACCTCTCTCTTTGCTGCTGCGAACCTACAGATCACACTGGACAAATGCGTTGAAACGGATAAGTTCCTGTACGAAAGAAAGATGGTGATATTCATGATCCAAAACAAGTGTCTCCATCATTCTATATTCAAGTTGATTGGTACAGATGAAAATCCAAAGGATTTTTCTGTGGAGGAAGTCAAAATTCTTGCAACAAACAATAGCGTCATGACCAGTTACTACTTTCAGAAAGCGTTCGTTAGCTTTACGTTTCGAATGTACGACGATTCCAAACACTTCTCAGAGAAGTACTTGGATTGCATTGCCAATACTTGGGCTAATTTGTTATTTGCGCATTCTTATCATGCATTTTACACGGGTCTCATTTCCTTTTGGTTGGCTAGAAAGTCCGGAGATGAACAACAATGGCACGAGAGGGGTAAAAGAAGCAAATTAGCATTGAAGAAGTGGGCAGAATCTTCTCAATGGACTTTTGAGAATAAATGGTATTTGTTGGAGGCAGAAGAATCATACTGCAACAATGATTTTGATAGGGCTAAATTATATTACGAAAAGGCGATATCATCAGCGAAAGATCACAAGGTAAGACGAGAGATTGAAGTGAATTGACTTCTAAGTGTTCTCCTGATTATAACGTTCTTCACTGACGGCATGTGTGGCTTGTTCTTTTAGTTTGTACACGAAGAAGCTTTGGCTTATGAGTTAGCAGCGTACTTCTATCTGGAGTTGAGAGATGCCGAAAAAGCAATGGAGTACTTCTTGTTGGCACATGAAAAGTATCATGAGTGGGTAAGTTGTCGATGAATTTTTGTTTGGTCTTAGAGCTGCAATCCCTAACTTCGTCCATATTTTTCTTTTTGAAGGGAGCAATTGGGAAGTGCAACTCTCTGTTCAAGTTTGTTGAGAGTAGATTTACTCCGTCATCCGCCAGCGGTTAGCAATCGAATGATTTTTGTGTGTGTCTACCCAAGCAACAAACACAACTGCAAGCACAACAGAGTTGCGATAAGAATATATCCAGCAGATTTCTTAAATGTCGCTGTACTAGGAGTATCTGTTTCACTTTCAGATGACGGAAAGGTATTGTTCATTGGCGACACTGGACTTTCTACAGGTCGAGACTCATATGCTTCCGTCGTGGCGGAGGTAGGATCGGTCGCAGCTGTCATCGTCACAGATGTATTCATTACCACTGTCTCCTGTTGCACAGGAATGAGAGAAGTTGACGAGACAATATTTGATACCCATTTTTCAAAGTCGGGTTGTTGGTTTGCAAAGTACTGAGTTCAAGACAGGAAAAAAGAGTTAGTCCGAAACTGGTGAACAGTACAACACAAGCCTGTCATAAAAATAATCGCATTTTTCTTACCAGTCCAGAAGAACAATGCCCACTTCCGTTTATGATGAAAACATCGAAGTTTTCGTGCTCATTCATTGTTTGTGACCAGCTATTATTCATTTCAGACCACCATTGTGGTTGGACACTCGTTTTAGTGTCATCATCTCCTCCCATAGCAATGTAATACATTAGACTGATGGCGTCGTCGTTGTGACTCACCAACCCAATGCCATCAGTGTCGTCGCTCCCATCCAACACGTAGTCAAGGACCGCGCTTGCGTACTGTACATCTTCCTTGTGAGTATCATAATCAAATCCAATCGACTTCATTACAGTTTCGTGGTTCCAAAATTGAAAATGATTCTCAAGAAAGTTGCGAGGAGTTAGGTATACTGGTGAATCGGAGATGATATTTACCTTGACATTTCGACCTCTTGCTTTGTAATGTTCCTTAACCATGTGGTAGAAGACTGGGAGTGGAGTAGCGCCAGCAGAGCATCCCGTCAAAACAATGTGTGATGGGTCTTCGAAATTGTCGAATACCCATTGTAAAGTACGATACGTATTATGTCCTCCAACATGCTGAACGGTTGTTCCATCATATAGTACTTCAGCTGCGTCTCCCAAGTGAACATCTTGAGTACAATAAGGGATGACGATAGTATTGTACTCGGTGAAATCAGTTTCCCCAACTGTGCGAGCACACAGAATGTCCCATCCTTCACTTACTTCGGCAATCTTACCCACATCAGAGCATGACATCCCCAATACGAAATCCAAGGGAGGCATCTTCAGAAAGAAGCTTTGGAGTGCGCACGTGCCCTTGTCCCAGCACGCACCACCACCAGATAATTCAATCAGGACCTTCTGAGGCTGTTCTTCCTGTTGTGGCTGTTCAGGTCGAGTCAGATAAAATGCAAAATTCGATCCATCACCACATTTTGGCTGACCTAATGTTGCAAAGGTGTCGTTATTTGAATGCTTGTGGCTTCCGGGACACATCTTGTAAAACTGGCCATTGTTTAGCGTTGAGATGCTTGTGTTCTCTGCTGGGAGCGAGTTTGCGTCACAGTTCTTGTAAGAGATAATGGTAGAATCATCACCGTTTGCCATTGCGGCGCTCAGGAGAAGGAATGTAGCAATACGCTGCTTCATATTCATATTATTGATTTGTGTGCAGAAGATCGACTGATTCGATTTTAAAGTTAGAGCCGTGTAAGAGGAGAGACGTGCGCGTTCTTGTTTCGAAGTGGTAGCTTCTGCGTTGCGTCGTCAGGTTGGTCGTTCTTTCTCTTCATCTTCGTTCGGCGCAAGCAACTTTTTTGGATACCGCACTAGGAAAGATTTTATACAGGGGCTGTTGCGATGTGACTGTGACCGCGACATCCCCACGGCACGCCTCCTCCTCGCCGCTCGCCGCCATCCATCCAAACATCCAACCAACAACAACCTCGACGAGGCAAATCGCATCACACAACTCCAACAATATCACCATGAAGAGACCTCAATCCGAAATCGTCAAAGGAGCTAACCATCTCATTAGCAATGATTTGGATGCAATCAAGACAGCATACAAGCGGGCAAAGGCAGCTTACGAAGGCGACAAAACCAACAAGGAGCTGAAGAAGGCAAAAAAAGCTGCCAAGAACAAATTGAAGGATGCTGAGAACGCCGCAGCGGCTGAACAATCTATTGATGAAACAACACAAGATGATATTAGCAAAGAAGATATTGCTGATGGTAGCAAGAACGATGCTAGTATGGAAAGTAATAGTAAATCCGATGACGCCGATGATGCTAATACATCATCATCTTCTTCTTCACCCAACATCAAAGCACTAGAAGACGCATACAAAAACGCACTATCCGCATTCAAAGCAGACAAAACCAACAAAGACCTCCGTCGAGCCAAAACAGCTGCACGTCGTGCCCTCGACACTGCCATCGCCGCATCTCAACCCGAAGGCAGCAAACAACTAACTTGCCTGGACTGTTCGAAGCTATTCTTATTTACAAAAGAAGAGCAAGCAAAGTTCAAAAAGATGGGTTGGACGGAGATGCCAAAGAGATGTGAGGCATGCAAAAGTAATAGAGTGAGGCGGTTGGCTGATCAGAGGAGTAAATTGGATAGTAAAAAGCGTAACATGTGCTTTGCATTTCAAAAAGGGGAGTGTCCACATGGAGCTAATTGCAAATTTAGCCATAATCCAAAGCATGCTGGTGGCATCAAGCTACGCAACAATGCATCAGGCCGAGAGGAAGAGTCGGTAAGCAAAGAGAGTGATAATGAGAATGATGGTGCTCCTGTTGAAATGACAGAGGCGAACTAAACTAATCCGACAACTGCATACATAAGTACTTTGTTTGAGAAAGAATTATAAAACCAAGAACAATTTGCCTTTAGCAATGTCATCCAGTATCCATCTTTACTCTACCCAGTCTTCATCTGTGCAATTTTCTCCGCTCTTGCCAACAATAGTCTTGCACTCTTGACATGCAGTTCTTCCACCATAATCCCATCAAGTACTGCAACTCCAGTAAATGCTCCCTCACTAGAACTTTTTGCTTCATCCCAACATGCTATCAAACGCCTCGCATGTTCCACTTCCTCTTCTGAAGGCGCAAATACCTCATTAGCAGTCTTTACTTGATTTGGGTGTATCAATGTCTTTCCATATTCTTTCCTTGCATACATTCTTGATACAATCCGTCCCCATGACGAAAGTTATTGTATACCCCATCAATCACAAACTTTCCGTTTGCTCTTGCAGCTAGAATAGTTATTTGTAATGATGTTACAATACCAACCCCTCTCGAGTGTTGTTGTTTCCACATTTACCCAAATTGAGATCTTTTGCCAAGCCGTTAGTACCTAGCAAGAGACCATGAATACTTGGATGTGATGAAATGGACATTGACGATAATGTGCTCGCGGTGTTTCAATCATTGGCCATATGGGTATTTGAGAAATAGTTGCATTGCCTGCTAAATTAGTGTCGTCGCATTCTACCGCACTACAGCTAACAGTTATCAAATGCACAGCAATTCAGGAAGAGAGTAGAATTATTATAGGAGATTTTAGATGAAGATTTCTACAGCTTTTAGTAATGTACAATCTTTGGAGCTCCTAGGTAATAAGCCGCATACTTCTGTGGCGAACTTGTTGGTTATACTATCATCAATTAACATCTGTCAAAATGATGTAACCTCTAGGAGGTCAGAGGAGGTTGACATCTACCATCATTATCTCGTCAGTTTTTGTTTCAGTTTGGTTCTTGTAGCGTCCTATACCTACAACCGATGTCACGTGATGTAATACCCATCCTGTTGTACATTAACATCTCAAGACTTTGTTTGCTCTCTTCGAGGTTTTGAATTCGTTGGCACAGTGCTTCGTTTTCATCCTTCAACTCTTTGTTTTCATCCTTCAACTGTTTGATCAAAGGCGTCGCTTTTCTTATGCATTTCATGCAATCAAGCTCTCCTTCTTGTAATCGCTTAAGCAGGCAACTAGAACACGCAATATTAACACAGTCATATTCATCACAACGAAGCACTCCATTCATTTCATCATTCTCAGAGCACTCGTGACAGTATCTCTTAGTGCACCATTCACAATCAAGACAGTTTCGAGAACAACACTCATCGCACCATGTTCTATAGCATTTGTCACACCAATATTGCTTACACTCATCGCACACTTTTTCATCGCAATTGGGGCTAGCACAACTATGAGTTATGCAAGTACCCACGCAGAAACCATAACTGCAAATACCACACCCCGTCGTCGTTACACAGTTTTCACAGTACTCTCGTTCGCAAGCAGAACAGAAGTAGTGCTCTGCATTGTCATCTCCAACTGGGCAATCATGGCGGAAAAGCTTTGTACATTGATGACAGATGTTATATTGCGTTCCATAACTGTTGTGTCGGCCAAATATACCAATCTCCAAGTCAATTCCAGAATGATTTTTTGGTGGTCCACGGTTCTGTAACATTTGGTCATATCGTGCAAGGAAAGCCTGGAAAATGGATTGGGTTTCTGTCGATGATCCAGATTTAGCTATATTGTATGCCCTCATTCGCCATCCTTTGGGGAAGTTGAGATACTTCAACCTACACAATGTCTCATTGCTAATAGTACTATCCAAAATTGGCAGCACAATATCACATGAAATCGGTGGTTCCGGCATAATGTTTGATGGGTTGCAGTGTTTCCCAACGAGACTCAAATCAATCTTCTCGATCAGTGTAGATCCACTAAGCGGGCGCAACCCGATGCCCCTAATATTGGTGCAATTCGTTAGCCATAATCGCTTGACTTTATTGGCAGCATCAATATGCAAAAGAACATCTCGTATGTCATTATCAGAGAGTTTCGCTGCCAGATCTTTTTCGATCAGACCGAAATCTAGCGTGGCCCAATCTGTGCCTGCAATGGATGGTGGGCTCTTTTGATTTTTATTAGACCTGCTTCGAGCCATGATGGTTTCATATGGGCTGATATTATTAGTGCGGGTGATGGCGATCGCGAATAATATTCGAGATGGAGGTGCAAGATATGTAGCCACCTCCTTGAGTATCTCGCCCGAGAGGATATAGACGGGGCAGGCAGCATCATCATCACGGGCGGCGACTCTTCTGCGTTTACTGCGGCTGGGGAGCCGCTCAAGCGATGAGACCATTGCTGGGTACGGTAGGTCTCTATTATAGAGGACGTCAATTATTATAAATCACACGGATAAGCAAGGGTAAATAAAAATTTTTTTAAGCCTGCCGAAAGCTCAGAAATAAGTGAGACAAGCAGCATTTTTAAGTTTTAAATAAGAGCATAGAACCCTCCTTTGCACTCACACTATCTCATCCTCTTCATAAGCAATGCCCACTGCCATTTCATTCTTACCCGTCGGAAGCAGCGTGACGCTGCAAAATCTGGTGAATGCCGCCCATTACAATGGCCTATGCGGCACTGTCCAATCTGGCGCAGATCCACAATCGTCAAGGCAGGAGGTGGCGATCGACGTCGATGGGGAGAAGAAAGTTCTTGCTATCAAGCCAGCAAATTTGAGGCCATTCAATGACGACGTGTTGTCTATGAGCATCAAAGAGCTTCTGTCAGAGCTCGCAGACTACAACATCTCGACTGATACGATGAAAGACAAGCGTTCGTTGCAAGAGGCTGTCATTGCTGCCAGAAAAGATGGTTGGAGGCGTCCCACCAAGAGGAAGAGTGTGCTCAAAACACCACCGCCACCACCCGCAGCTGCTGCATCGGCGGCAGCGTCTTCAGCTGCGAGTGATGAATGTGATATTGGCAAATTCTCAAGTGGATACAATAGTGGTAAGAAGCGCACAGCTTCGGATGCATCCGACAGCAAACCAAGCAAGAAGGCAAATGTAAATGCGTCTGATACTCATCAAGGATCCTTGCCAGAACTTGCTCTAGCAAAAAAATGGGACGAGAGCATGAATGTGAAGGGATACTACCTGAGTGAAAAGCTGGATGGTATGCGATGTCTTTGGGATGGGCTCGGGAATTTGTACAGCCGCAACCACAATATAATTCACGCTCCTTCATACTTCACGCAAGCCCTGCCTACAGGAATTGCATTGGATGGGGAGCTCTTCGTTGGCCGTGGCGAGTTCCAAGAATGCATGTCAATTGTCAAGCAAACTAAACCAGATGAACAAGACTGGAGACGCGTAACTTTTTTCTGCTTTGATGCTCCATCCATCGCTGGTGGTTTTGACACGAGGTTGCAGGCGGTTAAGGAAGCGCTCGCCAATACAGACACGTCCATTGCCATTGCAAGAGTGTTGCCACAGATCGAATGCAGAGGGAAGGATCACCTTCTAGAAGAATTCGCTCGTGTCAGGAATCAAAATGGAGAAGGCATCGTTCTACGAAAGGTAAACGTGCCCTATCGAGGCAAAAGAACGTCCGATTTACTCAAATACAAGGAGTTTATGGATGCTGAGGCGACGGTAGTCGGATACCAGGATGGAAAAGGCAAGCACTCTGGAAGAATGGGCGCACTCATTTGTCAGATGCTTGATACTGTTCGGGCGGAATTCAAGGTTGGGTCTGGCTTCAGTGATGATGAAAGGGAGTGGGAGAATACACCTAGTATCGGCAGAACTATCACCTATCGTTACTATGAGCTTACCAATGATGGGAAGCCTAGGCATCCCGTTTTTGTCAGGGTCCGCCCGGATGAATAGATGCTGATGTGGAAAAGATATCATGTACTGATACATACACTCAATCCCGAAAAGACAGTGATATCTCACTCACTAAATGATACGACATTCAAATTGGGGATTACGTTATTCACATATGATTTCATTAGTACACTGTTACTGCTGCTGATACTTGTATTGAAATAGCCGGATAATCTTACATTGAGCCCTCGATAATAGCAACACAATCAGATAAGCTCTTGTTCGCTTTGAAAGCATTTACAAGTCCCTCATATTTATTCAAGTTCGCCTTGATCAATCCATATGAAGTTAATGCGCCCCATCTTGTGATTTCTTGTTGTTTCGCTGCACCAATGAACTCCTTACTTTTCGCAAAACAATTTTGCAACTCCAACAAATCATTTTCTCCACCCTTGGCTTTACCATACTCCATGATTTCAGCAACGCTACCCGACATGGCAACAACTGACAAGGCAGAAATTTCATCATCACCCAATTCACGACCAGCAACAGAAGTCGAACTGGTGTGGAACTCAACACATGCCACTCCGGTATCAGGACTGATTGAATATTCCTTCACAGGAAGACCGCACATGTACCCACAGAGGAAATGTCCCGCCTCATGGCGACAGATACGCTCACGTCGTGTTTCATCATCCTCCTTGGTACTACGAGCACCCACAATAGCGGCAGCAATGATTCCGGGGGAGGTGGACCCGATACCAATGAATCCGATAGGAATGAGTGCAAACAAGTAGGTGAAGGTGGCTCCAACATTTGGAGGTAAGACGGCTAACGACAAGATGCCAAGTAGTGTACTCCCAAGGACTACAGCGACAGTCAAATCTTGAAAGTCTTCAAATTTGACATCACCCTCACCTCCAACACCAAGACTCTCTCCGGTGACCTTGCCATCGGTACGGCTTTCTAAATTTCCAAGCGAAAACAGGAAAGGGAACCAACATGGACATATCTGAGCCAGCACGTCTGACAGCAGACTTCCAAAGTGAAAAATCACCAGTCTGTACAAGTTCATCCAACGCCGTAGTCTGAGAATTGGCATCTCCTGAACTAAAGTCAATATCCGCCGCGATGGATTTCACTTGATCGACACTTAAATTTTTTGGTGTGACTTGTGTAGCTCTAGCATCGGCCACATCACCTGACGATGTAATCTCCTTTCCCATTTCTTTTGATAGACGTTCGTATTCCTCACGTGCCTTGGCGGCTGCGGCACGTAGCTTCTCGACTTCGGATTGTGTGTCTGTCATGGAGAGGAATGTTTTGTGCTGGCGTGTGCTCATTGTCTTGACGGCGCCATGGTTGTTGTGTACCTGAAATGCATCCGTCGATTGGGATAGTGCAAGTAGGGTGGTGAGGATAGCAGCTGAGGAAGGCATTGTAGATAATCGTTGCGTGGGAGTTCAGAATAGTAATTTATGTCAATGGAAGAACAAGCTGGCAATTGATCATTGTGCAAACTCAGCAAAAGCTGACTCCATTTTTTGCGTTGTTGTTTGTTTTGGCGCGTGTTATGTTTTTGGCGCGGCGGATCACGCGCATACGTGTTCTTTGTCACTAATAAGTCCAAGGGAATACTGGGGTTCAAACCCCGCGGAGATCAGTGACCCCTCAACTTGATTTGAGCTCTTCGATTTAGTGTGCGTTTCCCGCCAATTTTAAATTTTTTTGTCCGATTTTCGCCCTGCCGATGGCCACGTCTACACCCTTCCACGACCATTCATCGCTCCGTCTTGTGTGTTACCACTCACCACACAAGATAATCGGCCTCCGACAATAAAGTAATGATTCGTATTGCATTGTAGTTGGTTGGCGTTGTCTTATTTCGATTGAAATTACTGACGGGATCGCATTTTGTAGCAATGGATGGGGATGGAGATGGTCTGCCGACTGAGCCAGATATTTGGTCCCCAGATAATTGCAGATATGGAAGCTTGTCTCAATAGAGTTGACATTGGGATTGCGTCTTTGCTCACGGGATGGGAGGACAATGACGATGTAAACAATTTGAGAGAGAGAGAGTGATTGAAGCCTTCTGCAACATGCGCGGCAAAGATTATGTTCGCAAAAGAAGGGCCTTAGCCGGATTCAATTTTCAAGAGACTCATGGCTCAACCATTGGCACGCTTTCAAAACAAGCAAAGGACAAGGCCAAGAAGAAGAAGGCGGAAGAGGAAAATGCTACCGTCGTATTTGACAATGAGATCGATGTTGATGCAATGCTCTGTGCTGAACTTAGGGCTGAATTGAAGAAGAGGAAGCTTTTCGTTACTGGCAAGAAGGCTGAGTTGAAGACACGTTTGAAGAACGACATTGCTAATAGAAAGAGAGCAGAACAAGAGCAGGGGTAGATAATACATGCATGCGTATACACATATCATAAATGTAATTCATCTCTATATTAATCATCTATTATGTATCTTGTAAGTTGAGGTAGCTCCCATAGAAACTGTTGTCTATAATCAAGGACATAATCGTTCCGAAACCAACTGTCATCTTGAAAGAATTCCGTGTATGAATCATACTATGCCAACGAGTCTCCTCTGGCTCTGCCATACGCACTTGAACAGCGTCGAACGCCTGAAAGAGAACATTTTCAATTTGTTGTCCATGGTAATAGGATGAGGCGACTTTCTTAACTAGTTCTTGAACTTCTTGTGGGAGTTGTCTTGGTGGCTGCGGCTGCGGTTGTGGCACTACTCGATTCACTGCCACTGCTGCTGCTGGCTTCCTCGCTGTGTGTTCAATTTTTGGTCTCCGTACTTTGAATGATTGCACTTCATTTACACTGAATACTTTTTTGCCCTCACCATTCGACTATCTGCTACGGTAAAGAGACATGAATGACGCTGAGCAATTTCTTGCCATGATAGCGTTTGTGTCCAGCGCAGTAGCACATGAATTCTTGTTCTTTGCCATACAAAACGATTCCTCCAGATGATCGGATCCGCCTCTACTCTGTGCCATGGTCTCTCCTTCCGGGAGGTGTGTCATAGCAATCAATGCAGTTCCAATAGCTGTCCAGCAAAGATCCTCGTAGGTAGACTCGGGCAAGTATAACCAGCGGTTGTCCAGAGCTAGGGATTGCTCTCTCCACATATGATGGAATTTGACGAAATCGAACAATTCATATACATGGATGTGTGTGCTGGAATTGATGTTGACGCAGTCCTTTTTCGCAGTCATTATGTCGACATGCGGTTTGTCTTCTTGGCGAGAAGGATGTAAGACGCATACGCATCGACTGGCGAGGCATAGTGTGTGATGCACTTGGTCATGGAATCACCGAAGGCACGGCAAGCGAGTCCAACACGCATGCGACTCTTAGGATTCTTTTGGAACACTTCTAATGATAGCTCTGAAGGTAGTCCTTGTCTTTCGTTTTCTCCTGAATACATCTATACTTGTAATTTCTTTATCATTTATTTCAGTGATGATGTCGCCAACCTTTAATTGTATTGAATCAGTATTGAATATACAATTCCTCGCGACTGTTACGATCTTGACAACCCTTTTCAATGGATCTTTGGGATGCTGAGTCCAGTCGACATGAAAGCCAAAGGACTGACCCGCCTCGAGCCTATAAGTGGTATGAAAGCAATCTGCCATTATTTCAACCAACTACAATGCAATACGAATCATTACTTTATTGTCGGAGGCCGATTATCTTGTGTGGTGAGTGGTAACACACAAGACGGAGCGATGAATGGTCGTGGAAGGGTGTAGACGTGGCCATCGGCAGGGCGAAAATCGGACAAAAAAATTTAAAATTGGCGGGAAACGCACACTAAATCGAAGAGCTCAAATCAAGTTGAGGGGTCACTGATCTCCGCGGGGTTTGAACCCCAGTATTCCCTTGATAAGTCTGACCGTAAAATGGAGATACTCATCTAGAGATCTTGAGAGATCTTGCTTGCTTTGATGCTGCTAGCTAGAGCATGGCGCTTATCTTTAGAGAGCGGACTGCTTGTGCTATGCGCTTCATGCTCATAATTAGTAAGTTGGTTGGTAGGTAGATGAAACAGCAATTGCATAATAGCATTAGAATATAATGAATCTATCCTCATTAGTGCATGATTGTGAAATAGGAAGAGGAGGTGCATTCCTAGATAATGTGGTACAATAGTGGATTCTCATGTCAAAGTATATTATTTCCTTTCCTAACAAGCTTTGCCTACACACATTATTTTAACCGCTGCGGCTCATTGTGCAAAATAGACACACTCGGCAACAAAACACTTGCATGCTTCTCATTATTACCAGAATCAGCAATCAAGACGTGTAAATGCCATGAACATTTCAGTGGAGAAGAGATTCCATTTAATATTGAAGATGCATCTTCCACTGTTGTTGTTGATGCTGCTGCTGTGGATGATGATGATTGTGATTGTTGATTTAGTTTGCTTCCGTCCACTGTAAAGAATACAGCATTCGAAATGACAGAATCAGGAATGGATTGGCATGGATCTTCAAATAGACCTTCTCCAAAAACACCCATTCGTTCCAGCTCACAACATGTTGTTGTTGTTGCTGCGATGTGCAGTTGTATTATTTGCTGTAGAAATCTGTGTGCCCTGTGATTGTTGTTGCTTCAAGTGATAAATAGAAATAGGCCTCCTCAATATATTACTCAAACAAGTCAATTCCGGCCCACCACCATACAACCCACCCTTCTTTCCAGGCTGACGTAATCTCATCAAGTATTCGTCTGGAGAGAGACCTTCATTTTTGGCAGCAGATGATAATAAATCTCGACAACGTACGATGCGTTTGACGGGTTTGTTGTTGACGTAGAGTACGCCTTCTGGGCTTGATAGGAATTTGGCCACCACGTCTGAGATGATAGGAAGAGAGAGAGTAAGTGACAGAATTGCATAGATGTGTGAATATATGTTGGCATTCGTCGTATCAAATCAGCTATACTTGCACAAGCTCAGACATAAAAAGAACAAGCAATACCAACAACTCAATACATATATATACACTCACGCCTCATCTCCAAAGCCATAGAACTCACAAGAGTATCACTCTTGACAAACGTAGCATCCGGATTCATAAATCCCATGGAAATAAATACGGAAGATAATACTGCGTGGAAGATACAGTCACCGTCTCCGGGTACGTTGCGTAGTACAAAGAATTGTGAATCATCCTCGTCCTCGTCTACTGATGCTTTGTTGTGGTTGGAGGTATAGCGAAAGGAGGAGGGGTTGCGACATATACCGGTGGAGGGATCGAATTCAAATGAGAGGAATGGATATTTTGATGATGATGGTAGAGGAGAAGAAGGTCGTCTTGGAGGTTGATGTTGTGATGATGATGATGAGAGAGAGTGTGAAGGCCGAAGAAGAAGGAGCGCTACAATAATCACAAGATGAAGCAGTGGTTGGTTCATCAGTGGCGACATTGTGAGTCTGTAACCTGTAACTCCTTCCTCCTCCTTGGCTGCTGCTGCACAAGAGAAGTCTTCTCTGAACGTTCTATATTGAGAGTGCGAGTATCAGCTGAGTTATGGTCGCATAGAATTCGAATCGATATCGATTGATTGCGTGGCAAGTGGCAAAGAGGAGGCTGGCTATAAAGGGCGAACAGTTTGCAAGCGGTGAAGCTCCTTGCCTGAATTTTGATTGGGAGCTATTAGTAATTAATCAATATCAATTAGCCCTAGTTATGAAGGATATTGAGGCAAAGATAATGTTACTCGAGGGCTAATTCCCTGAGCATGACGACTGTGCCGACCGAGCTGACCGAGCGCCGATCATAATTAGACATCATCAATGCATAAGAAGTGATTGCACTGGATAATAGATCAGACTTGGAAGCCCTTGATCAAACAGTAAAGAACTAAATACCTGTTTTCATCTACTGCCATACAGGCACCATCAATTGAAACCATGCCCGACGCAACAAAAAATGCAACCACCTCACCCAGCACAACAAAACCCGATAATCAATCCACCACCATTATCGGAAGCAGCAGCAGTGAAAACATTGGCACCACCACCACCACCATCAACAATACCAACAGCAACAACAACAACGAAACCGATGGAGACGACATGCTACTAGTCACAGAATTCCCCCCACCACCCTATTACTACACTCTCGCATCCCATAATAAATTAACTCCTCCGGAAATTCCCCATCGGGCATTTCGTGTGGCAGCCAAGCGTGTTCGTCAGGAGAAGGAGCGGGCGAGATTGGAGAGTGAGAGGATACGGTTGGAGGCTGAAGTGAAGGATAGTGCTGGCAATGCTGCTGCTGTTGGCAGTGGTGGTGATGGTGAGGACAAGTCAAAGGATGTTTGTCATGACAACTACGACTGACAACAAACAACAACAAGATAGTAACAACAACAACAACGACGACGAATGATGACTCCATAGCAGACCCAAACAATCCAAACGAACCAATAGTAGCAGTATTCGGCGAAATAGTCGAAGATCCCACCCTCCTACTCCACACCGACCAAGAAGACTGCAACAATCCAACCATACTACGCGACAACGTCAAACGACTCAATCGATCTGTCCTCCAAGGATTTTTGAAACTCGTGTCCAAATTGGTACATGATCCAATTGAGAATAAATCCTCAAGGGATGAATTGTCACATGATATATTTTTAATGTTGCAAGAGTGTAATAAGTTTCGGGAGCATCAGGCAAGGGAGATTTTTGATTGAGACTTTGGAACGGCAGTTGGAGAGGAGGGAGGGGGGGGTTGGAGGTGTTGCGGGGGGAGATTCGGGTTGTGGAGGGTGTTCTTAAGGAGATGGAGGAGTTTCAGAAGAAAGAGAAGAAGTAGCAGCAGCAGCGGAATGTGTTGTGATGGTGTTGTACTTTTGTGGATTGTACATTGATAATACAATATTGGTTTCAGATTAGCATTGTATAGATGACATCATGTTTCTATTCAACAATGAAAGCAAATTGAGAAACGTCTCATTCATGATACGCAAATGTACATGAGAAATCATCATGTCATTCTTTATCCGAAAACGTTTCAAAGGTTTGTGAAGAAGTCTCAATTGCTTCCAAGATTATCCTCTGAACCAATTCATCAACAGCTGGAATGTCCTCAATCAGACCCTGACTCTGCCCTATGAATTGCACTCCCTCATCGTAATTTCCATCCACTGTCGCCTTCATTAGTGATTCCGTCGCTGCACCAAACTGTGCTACCATGTACATCTTGTCAAATTGTGTAATGAGCCCAGGTATCACCTTGTAGAGTGGGATATTCATCTTTTGTGCAGCATTGAAAGCTCGATAGATAACCAGTGGCAATGACGCTGGTTTCTTATTCAAACGCGATGATTCGGCCGATTTTAACACGCGAGCAGGTATTCCATCGAAATTCTTACCATATATTGTATCAGCTTCAGTGCTGCCACCGCTTAACTCCGGATTGGCTATAATCTCTTTCATTTGATGTGCCAATGCCGATTCTTTGGTAGTCGCAAACCTACTCCCCATCGCAACAGCATCAGCACCCAATGCAATTGCTGCGGAAAGTGTTCTTCCATCGGCAAATCCACCCGCAGCAACAATCGGAACGTCCGGAAAACGTTTCGATATACACGGTATGAGCACAAGTGACGTAACATCTCCCCCATGAGCAGCAGCTTCATGTCCAGTAAGCATTAACGCATCTGCTCCCGAGTCAATTGCTGATTGGGCATGTTTTGCATTTGTAACTGTCGCAAGAATCTTTCCATTGTATTCGTGTACACGCTCTGCGATCCAATCGCCCTTGCCGAGAGATATGTTAATGATGGGTACTTGTTCCTCTATTGCAACTTTCGCATTCGCTTCGGCACCGGGCATTAGAAGTGTTGTGCCTGTGGAAAAGTCATTGAGTGTGAGTTGATATGAATATGTAGAAATGTGACATTAGCAGGACATTAGCCAACATGTTGTATAATGTAATCGCACCTATCCCGAATGGCTTATCTGTGTTAGAGCGAATTGTACGGATAGCATTCCGAGTTTCATCTGCAGATAAAGGACCTGTCGCTAGTATTCCTACGCCTCCTATAATAATATAAATGATGCAAACAAGCAAAGATGTGAAATGAGAACACTTTTCGACATATATTATCATGCGATTACATAATGGTTAGTCACATACAATTATGAGTTACCTGCATTTGATACTGCCGAGACTAGAGTTGGATCTGATATCCATGACATCCCTGGAAGGATGAGGGGATACTTACACCCGAAGAGCGACGTTATGCGTGTGCGTATGGCAGGAGCGGCCATCATGGTTGAGTGTAAGATGCCGATTTTGAAAAATTGTGTTGCGCTTTGATGCATTCCAACCTACATTCCAAAATACTGTAGATAGAGGAAGAATACTGTTACTGTATGGTCCTCTCGACAAAATTGAAATTCTTCACGATGTCAAAAATTCCTACCACCGCGATAAACGGCAAAGGCATCGGAGCTACCTACCATATTGACACCGTGGCATGTTCCATGTGCACAGCATAGATGAGCAACATCAACTCACCATACCGAAGCAGCAGCAGTCAAGATTGGCACGATTACACCACACTACTCCACACTCCATTATCGCCTATACAACAACAACAACACTCATCATCACCGCGGTATGAATCTCTGTCTCGAATTCTTCTAGGCTCGGATAGTTTGATAGTATCGCAATCATTCCTGATCACCACCACCGGCGAGCCGAATCATCAATTGGCACTGAGTATGGACGAGGGATCCTACTCATCGCCCTTGAGGGCGACAATTTTGTCATCTAGTACACAAGATCATCCGAAACGATGCTTGTTGTCACGATATGATTCACCCTGTGCAATAATCTTGGGGCTGAGTGGTATAGCTCTTCTTGGGAGTATTTTAGCATTCATCTTTCCTTCAGAAGAACAACACAATAATCAATCATCTTCTTGGGACGTGATCTCAAATATACTGGGATACTCGTACTTTCTAGCCTGGACTCTGTCATTCTACCCACAAATCATTACCAACTGTACACATCCTGAGAAGGCAGTGAGGGGATTATCACTCGATTTCATTGTTTGGAATATCATTGGCTTTGCCCTTTATGCAGTATACACAACGAGCTTGCGATATAGTGCTGTTGTGAGGCAAGAGTATGCAGATAGATTTGGTGGTGGAGGTGCTGTCGTTCAGAGTGAAGTTCCAATGGCGTACTATGACCCATCTTTCACAAATACTATAATGTTCAACGTGGTGATCAACACAATATTCACTACCATCAATAGCAATAGTAGTAACAGCAATACCACAGGTGACGAAGTCGTTGCCGTGCCTCAAGTAAAAACAAACGATGTTGCATTTGCATGGCACGCCTTGATTCTTACAATAATCACATTCATTCAAATCATTTACAATGAACAAAAAGTTGTCAATCGTAACGTGGAATTTGCTGAATTGGATCATCGATGGATAGACAATGATGAGCAGGAGGGGATGAGATTAGATGATAGTCTAGGAAACGATAGTTTCATCTTGAATGAGGATGATTTTGGTCAAGAACAGGCGCAGCAGAAGCAAAAGCAAAAGCGTACTCGAGATCGATCCAATTCTTTACAACCAACACACTTGACTGACAGTGACGATCAAAGAACGAAACAAACACACACACGGTGGACCAAACGGATTTCTTCCACGACAAAGATTCTAATTGTTGCTTTGATCCTAACTTGTATCAGCTTTGGAAGCTTCATCGCTACGAATGTTGGGCAATTCAATCTCTTGAATTTCTTGTACTTCCTAAGTTATGTCAAGGTTGGCATTACTGCTGTCAAGTACATTCCGCAAGTGATGCTCAATTACCATCGTAAATCAACAGCGGGTTGGGCAATTTGGAACATTTTGCTAGACTTTACGGGCGGTTCGTTATCGATTGTTCAATTGATTGGAGATTCATTTGCTCAAGATGGAACTTGGACCGGGGTGCTTGGTAATCCAGCAAAGTTGGGCCTTGGACTTGTATCTATTTGTTTCGATGTAGTATTCATTGTTCAACACTATGTCTTGTATAGAAATCAACCCTTGACCGTGAGCATTCATCCACGGAATGACGATGATGATATTGGTATTGACACAATTAGAAGTGATCATGATACGCCTCTTCTAGCTGGCATCCATAGCTTGTTGTAGTGTAGATTGTAAGAATGCAACAGTGTAAATGATAGAGTATCTATACTATGCACTCATAGACATCATGACCACACAGCAGCCCAACTCTTTTTTAAGACAGGTACGAAGGATGTCACGAGACTGGTTGGAAGGGTTTACGTAGTAGTATGGGGTACCACCTGTTGTTTGTGTTTGGTCGTTCCTTCTGACAATTTAGATTGGTGTACGAATGTTTGATACGGTATCGGGGTGATACGCGTCTCTCTTATATTGTGTCCTCTACGGTCTACATCTACATCGAATAGATTTTGGTATCATCTTTGATTTCTCTGGCAATCGATAAGAATGAGAGCATCTCTTCTATTTCTATCAAGGTTGGTCTACTATTTCTGTAGAGCAAGTTCAAGTATCGTCGAGCCAGCTTCAGCAAGCTGTGGTATTCAGCTTTGTATATAGTGATCAATCTGATTGAATCCATACTTGTTCTCCTCCACCTTTTCGTATGCAAGGTGGGTAGTGCTGGGAAGGATTCGATTAACATTCGATCGATTCCTTCCTCCATTTCATTGATCCGGCTCGATGTAAACTCAATAAATAGAAGAGATTGTTTTGTGTTTTGTGGTTGTTCCAAGAGACAAGCATATTCAATTGTGTTGTAAATTCTTCTTCTTTGCGGCCTTCAAACTCCTGTGCAACCTTTCAATACCATCACAATTGAGTGCATTCTTGTTGTCGTTCAATGGGATGGATAAGCGATGCGTCGTTGTAGAGAGAGCTGTAAAAGCTGTAGCCAGCACACATTAAAGAAATCATCTCTTTTGAGTCTAATATTTGTTTCTGTTGTTCCTTTACCAAATTTTGGATTCTGCATTTCATCAGGGTCCGATGCGACATGAATATTGAACGCCTCTTGCTCCTCTCAACCACGGGAAAGGATCTCAACTGTTGTCTGGAATGCCCACGCTCCTATCCATAATGTATCTTCTAATTCCACGCAGCCGACGCATGCTTACAACTATGCGATAAATGAATACCAGCACCGCCGCCGCCGATCATCTTGATATCCTTGAAAATTTTAGATCGCAGAGTAACAAGCTAACGATATGGGATATTACTCTAATTCAGTGTCAGCAAGAAGTCAATAAGCCAAGAGTATCTAGGTAATGTCGTTGCAGGTTGCAGGTGGCGGTCGAGGGAAGCAGGGAAGCTCCTCTTTTTTTGAGTGAAGCTCCAAAAGAGCTCTCAGTAAACAAACATAGTTTAGTAGCCCCTCATGCAAATAAACACTCGCGCCACCACTATTTCTCTTCAATTTCATTCACCATTATATATGACGATTGACGATGAACACCATTCGTCGTCATCATACACTCCCGTAACAATAGCCTGCCTACAGACACTACTACAATTCCACCCATCATCATTAGCACAAACATAATCACAACAACAATGACATCATCCTCCACCAATAACAACACAACCACCACCTCCTCCTGTCAAATAGTACTAACCCTCGCCCACCTCCTCCAACAACACTCTCTCTCCTACGACTCGGATAAGAACAGCCTCCTCCACACTTCGGTACGGTGTGCGTCACACTTGGCCAACAACACTACTGGAGGGGGAGAAGTTCATATTGTATTGACGGGGAGTCCGAGGCCGACGTTTGCAGAGACGAATGCTTGGTTGTTGGAGGGGAGTAGTGGTGCTGCTGCTGCTGCTGGGAATAGTGGTGTCAGTAATGGTAGCGCTACCAGTAATAATGACATTGCAATGACAGAAACAGATGATACTAATGATCGTCCGGCTCATTTGAAGGGGAGTTATTCCATTGCGGATAATGTTCATCATTCCAGCAGTAATATCTACAATAATCAAGAGGAGGAAGAGAGGATGATGCAAGAAGATGAGAATACAACTAAGTCGGAATTGCAAGATTACATTACTGAATTTACAGACAGCAAAGATGGTGGTAATGGTGTATCAACTGCGGCTGTATCGAATAGTAAACGTGGTATTACTGGTGGTGGTGGCCACAATACTAGCTTTATTCGTCGGAATACAACTGGTGTAACCACCACTACCAACAACACTGCTGACGACAGTACCACCACCACCACCAACCGTAGACGCAGCACAATCGACGCAGCCGAAAGCAGCAGCAGCAGCGTCACCAACAACACTGGACCAATGGTAGGCCAAGCAGTCGTAAATGCCATCTCCCAATCATCCGGTGTTGGACTCCAATCCTCCCGATCGAAATTATTACAAGGGACAATTGATCGACCGTTGTGGAGTCAAAATCGATGGACGGATGGGGAGTGTCTGTTTAGTGAATTGGTCGACTTGTGTGGGATGGAACGGTTTGAGATGGTGGGTGGTGCTGCTCACAAGAAGAGACTGCAGCAACAGCAACAACAGAAGCAGGGGGGTCCAGATGATGCTGCGGGAGGTGCAGGTGCACCATCACTAGCAGTAGTAGCGTCACCACCACCAGCAACTGCAGCAACGAACATGTCTGCCAATCTAATCACCGTTCCAGCAACAACATTACGTGAACCAAATGCAGGTGTATCCCAAACAACCATGAATGAAATTGCACGAGGGGTACTCCGTACAGTCAAACGTAAAAAGTCGCCGCCTGCGTCGAAGGTGTACATTGTGTTACCGGGTGTCAATCAAGGTGTGAGTGAGGAACAACGGGGGGTGGTGGTGACTTCTTTGAAACAGGCATGGGAGAAATTGGAGCAGTATAATCATATGATTGGCCAGCCGAATTTAATCAGTGGTGCGGATTTGGAGTTTGTGGATGTATAGTGTGTGTGTGTGATGAAGGTGGATTCGACACACACTTGATGTTATAGATTGGTATGGTGGTAATTTAGTACCTTCATTGCTTTTTGTTTACAGATTCTTCTTAGGATAGATTCATTGCCAATATCTGCTGTAGAGCGATGGAACATGATGCTTTAAACGATGAAATGTTACAAGATAGACTACATGAAATTATTTTACATCATACTCTGCATAAATAGTTGACTAGCAGCACGCACTTCCCTACTAACATGAACATTCTCCTGACTTCTCCATTGACTATCAACATCTTGACTATGAATCCCACGAAGATTTGCCTTGGTGGAAAGAACATCTTCAACACGAGCTCGAACCATGCTTGGATTAGCATCAATCTCCTTTTGTAGTCCAAGATAAGGTAATATAGTCTCAATAAGAGCATCCTCTTTCAAAAGATCATCTTCATATGAAATGAGCATTCCTGTCCCCGTACTGTCGTGCTCTTGGGACGCGACATTTACTAATGTAGAAAGGTGCAAGGCACATACTTCGTGAGTGGTGAGATCTTCGAGGTCAACATTGTGCTCTGACGCTTGGGAAGACATTACCGAGGATGGTTGGCGTTTTTTCAAGACACAAGTGCTACGCTTCGATTCTGTTGATTTGGCAAGGACATGCTCAGCCTTGCGATAGTCAAATGTCCATTTCGCATCGGGGTAGATTTCCCTCAATAATGGAATGTAGACAGAGGAGGCAGAGTCAAGCTTCAAGAACATGTGCTCAATGTTAGAATCAGATGAACGGGAGAGTATTGAAATAACATCCTTTACCAATTTCTGATGCTTCGAGGCAGAACAACCCTTCGATTTGAATCGATTATGAATGTAATCACAAGCATTCAGCGCATCACGAATGGCAGAATGCTCAGAAATTACCACCGTATTATCAAAGGTGGTTAAACGCGTTGGCAATCAACCCAGCCCCAGAGAATCCTTGATGGAATAGCATCCCCGATAGAGGAAGCTTCTTGAGGCGCTCACTACGAATGGACCCACTGTCATGAGATGTGACAGCCTCAACAACCTCGTCTAATGGAAGAGTGTAGCGATTCTCATTACAATGATCACTTGTCTGAACCATATGATCTACGGTGGGATATACCGCTGGATCTTTCTTGTTAAGCTGGTCATCAAAGACGCAGAATGTGCCATAGACTCGACCATTGCCCTCTGATAAACTATCAGGGGTCAGACGGAGAGAAGCCAATTTTGCTTCCCCCGACTTGATCATTTCGATTTTGTCACGGCCTGCGTAAGGATTGGCGGTGAACTGCATTGCAATGAGAGATTGCTCTTCAATGGGAGGTTCGTCTTCATTATTGGTGGTGAGCTGGCGACGTTGGTTGATCATCACTTCTCAGCGGGGAGGCTACTGTGATGGTAACTACTGCTGTGAGCAAACCCCGCAGCGGCAGCGATGATGAGGCTGAGGGTAGCTAAATTACTTCTGGTTCCGCGTGCTGCTGTCATGTTGTTTATTTGTAGCGTTGACAGAGCAACAAGAGGGAATCGTCGAGGATGTGAATTGACCGAGGCCTGGGTGATTGAGCCAGCAAAAACGGGATCGCTGCATGCAGGAGCGGAGATCAATCGTACGCGTAGGCCAGAAGTACCGCGGTACTAAGTGACGATTAGAGTCACAAAGTTTCCCTTCAAGTTCATATCGAAATGGTTTTTGAAACAGAGATTGCCCCTACAATTTACAATTTGCCAGCGAAAACGGGATCGGCTCATGCATGCATGCAAGATCAATCGTACGCCAGAAGAACCGCGGTACTTGAATGCAAATTTGAGTCACAAAGTGAATCGAAATGGTTGCTGCACGTAGGAATTTGATATTATTCTACCAATTTCCACGAGTAACCAAGATGCATACACTCTTTCTACGACCACCGAGAAAGAGAGTTGAGAATTCTCCCCAATAATCATTCAGAGTTGTGCTTGTGCTCTGCGTATATATCGAAGATAGAACCACAAAGGAAATACGACACCCATTGTCACTCTTCCTAAACAGGCCCATCTTCACCATCATAATAATGACGCTACATAAGTTGGCCCTATGCTGCGGCATCATTGCCGGCCTCACTGCATCCACTGCCGCCTTTGATGTAAATGACCTCGACGCCGCAATCCTTCAAGACATGCTCGAGGCATACGAGCAGCACCAACCCTCCACTTGCACTGGAGCCGCCGGCTCAACTACATTCACCTTCGACTACCCAGGGATCAACGCCGAGTCTGAATGGTATACTCCCTTCGAATCATTTGAGCAAGACCTTTTCCTTGCCGCCATGACACATACCGACACCAACAATCGAAGCTGGACAATACGCATCGGACGGGGTGGCAACATGTACTCGCACTTTGTTCCCGACCTTCATGGCGAAACGATGCCACCTCAAGCTCATGCCAACGCTCCCTGGATTGATGAAGTTCACCAGTCAGTTTCGGTGAACACCAATCTAAATTTTGAAGAAACAGAGTGTAATGGTGAAACTTGTCCAGCGTATTATATCCATGGAGCAGGAACTTACCAGAAGGACAATCCGTACACTTCCACACCGTTTTACAGTCAAAGTTTGGCGAAGCATTGTGATGAAGCAACTTGTACTTTTGCTGCTTGGGGACAACAAGCTCATTTGGCGACGATTTTTACCTCTCCGATTATCACTTTGAATAGGTTTACCAATTGCGGTGATGGTATCATTGAGCATACGGAAATGATTTACAAGTGAGTTCATTTTGTGCCTTCATTTGTATATGACGCCATGTTTTATTAGCTGCTGACACACATTTGACGTCTCTCCTTTTCTTCACAGCTTTGCTCCCGCTGATTCTTCTCCCATCTGATTGATCAAGGTTACTTCAATGTACCATGGAGTGGAGTCCGCCCGAGCAACCTCCCTATTGCCTTGGAACCCAACCCAGTGTCTGGTGAGTTGAGTTATGAAGATCCTGACACAGTTGACTATTGTCCTATGTGTGGATGGGGACTTGATGAACAAGGAGGGGCTCAAGGTCGGTGTGCCAGGGACAACTTGCAAAACTTGGGAGGGTATACTTCATTCGTTGGTCACGGTTTATACGTGAACACTCCAGTGGCAGCAGTTCAAAAGCCTTCCCTTTGGTGTCGTAAGCCTGGTGCTGACTGCACAACCGCTGCAGCTACCTGCATGGCTACACCAGATGAATGCTACAATGAGGATGGTTCAGTAAAGGCAGGGTATACGCCAGTCATTTTGGAAGTCCCTGCTTTGTCTACTCCCGAGTGCCGAGACCGTGGTGAATTTGCAAATGGACGGGAGTTAAAGTGCAAAATGCATCGAACAGGCTTTGGGAATACCAATCCAAATCTCAGCTCATCTGTTCCATGCGCGCCGTGGGCGAAGATGAAGTTCTACAGAGAGGACACTAATGAAGGATTTGAGGCAACTTTCATAAGACACTGGAGTAACTCTCCTGGAGACCAATATTTGTTTTTTCGGGTGGATGCCCCTAGTTTTGCTGCAGCAAGGGATATGGTACACAGTGCCTTCGATAACACTAACAATAGCGGAGTCCTTTCGATCAAGTTCGAAGCTGCCCCGCCTACAATTACGCAGGAAAACGTTCCTGCTGGTTATAACCCAGGAGCGCTCCCATCAGTGACGTTTGTTGCTGGTGATGGTACTTCATCGTTAACACCAGGAAATTTCAGAAGAAGGCTTGGAAATGGTTCATCGTGATTACTACGTTTATACGAACAACTACCTTGGAGATCTTGAGGCAGGATATGCTTTGTCAAAACGTGCGTTCTTCTTCGCGAGTGAGCTGGCGGCTGTGAAAGCAACTGCTGTCGAACTCAAATCAAAAGTTGTCTACGACTTGATCGAAGATATTCGTTATAATCCACGAGCAATTGATATCTATAAGTCAGGGCGCTTCCTTTGATGCTGTTTCCGCTGCATCCGTTCAAAGCACATCGACCACGTGTAGTACTAGTCCAAGTGCCACTCGCATGTGTTCCGGATTCTCAACTCCAAAGCCAGGTTATTCTCCTTTCTTCTACGTTACTTGCGGAGACTCAACTTACCTTGGCCCAGATCCTTACTTCTTACCCCCGGAAACGGAGACTGGTTCACCTTTCCAGGTATGAGTAACAATAACACCAAGATGATTCGTTCATACGCTTGCGAAGGTCAAGATGAAACAATGAGGCCTACATGGAAGCTAATAGGATTCTTCAATTCCGCATGTCTCTCGTCAGTGGGATCTGACGTCACATACGATGATGATATTTGTGTCGCACCTTCGGAAGAGCCTTCCTCCTCAGCCGTCATCTCAGCCAAGCTCGCAACCATCGTCATCGGTGGTACCAACTCCTCAGCCTTCTCCTCAGCCGTCATCTACTCTAAGCTTGCAACCATCGTCATCGTTGGTACCGACTCCTGAGCCTTCTCCTCAGCCGTCATCTCAGCCAAGCTTGCAACCATCTCCTGCTCCAACATTGACGAAACAATACCTCTGGTGTTCCAAGCCTGGCGGATGCAACAGTAGCAATGAAGCCAGCTGTATGGCACCACCTAGTGAATGCTATACTGAGGATGGATATGGCTCAGTCAATCCCGACTACACTCCTATTGAGTTGTTTGTGCTGCCAAATACGACTCCTCAATGCAGGGACCGTGGTCAGTATGGGACTGATCGTGAATTGAAGTGCAAATTTCATACTACAGGATTTGGCCGAACCAGACCCTATATCCGTCCGCCTGCAGGAAGCACCATGGGCTTCTATCGAGAGGATACTAATAAGGGATTCGAGGCAACGTTTATTCGACACTGGAGTTGGAGGAGTCATGGGCAATGGGTGTATCTTCGGGTTAAGGCTAATGACTATGTGACGGCAAGAAATCTTGTGCATGCCAATTTGAACAATGGAGGGAATAGTCAACCTCTCCCACTCAAGTTTGAAATGAGAGAATTATTCGAGTAGATTACGTCATGTACATTTGACATGAAATGATAATGAATGCAATAGGGACGCAAAGAAACAAGAAGAGAAAACGGTCCAAAATGTAGTAGTGTAACATGTGTTCAAAGTAAAAGAAGTGGTTGCTTCAACAGTATTCTTAGGAATTATCACACTAGAGCTAGCGCTGTTACTGCTCTTCATCCTTGTCTCCATTCCCTTCTCTTTGACAATTCGCCACAAAGTCTCGAATAGCCTTCAAAGTATCAAAGTCACCTATATTCTCATCTTTCCACAACTCTTGAAATGATACCTTCTGCTTCTTATCTGCATCATTCCCAGATGGAGTATAGGTATGATACCCCCGATTGATGCTGTTCATCTCTTGAGTGAATGGTGGACATAATTCTTCACGTAGGGACACTCTTCCCTTGCAATAGTGGTGCCTTGGAAACGTCTTGTAAAAGGTCCTCTGTCCGTGTTAGAAAGATGGATGTGGATATTCCCACTAGTAAGGATATGGCCAAGTCGACTGGTAGAGTGGATAGATTGGATAGTATCGCATTCTTTTGATTTTGGTAACTTGATGGATGACTGCCCATGTTCAAGTTGTCGTTGTAATGTCCATAATTTTGCGATGGTTTGTTGCCACGTAAATCTTGCAATCTATTCCTTTCCAGGGCAGCAGCAGCGAGAAGTATTTGTTGTTGTATAATTATTTGATCTATTGTTGATCGAAGAGGCAGTTCTTCCCAACGTTCTTCCTTGATACCATCTTCCCAACCGCATTGAAAATAACGTCACAGCTACACAGGTAGTTCCCCACACAAACGGAGTCAAGTGTGGTGGTGATCATGCGTCTTTCAGCTGCATAGTCTTCTGGATTGACAATTGTTGTTGTGATGTTGTTGTCTCTCGTTGTTTGGTTGCGTTGGGAGAATAGTCTATAAACAACCATGAAAACATGGAGGTGTTGTTGCTACTATTACTGCTGCTGCTGCTGCTGCTGCCGCCGCCCCAAGCAGTGGATAATTTACCAGAAGTCATGACATTTCCCATTTGATTCATGAATACATGTCCAAAACGATCGATTGTTTGTGTCCGTTCCAAATCGGAAAATACTGACTTTTGCTTTGGCTCTTCTTCTATTGTAGAATTGGCTTGTGAACTGGCTTGTGAACTGGCACTGTTGCTGGATGGTGTAGACGACAATGGCTTGAGCGGTGTAGTGAAATGATTCCAATTTTCACCCTCACTGCTCTGCCCATCATCAGTAGACTGGTTCGTAGTACTATTACTGGTTTGTCCTTGCAGTTGTTTCAATTTCATCTCTCTATAGTTGCGAAAGTTGCCTGACAATTTAATCTTTTGCAGTAACTTTTGGCATCATCATTTTCGGGTCTTGGGTCAGCATCAGCATCACTATTATCGGTGATGCCCCGATCATTACTTTCTTCTTGCCTTCGTTGTCCCATGATGATGAATAGATTGTAACTCAAAAGCGACGGCTATAGCAATTAAATGGCTTTGTCTGATGTGTGTTTGATGGAGTCGCTTAGTGTAGCCAGTTCTATTTATCTGCTAGAGCGGAAACAGTGCACATACTCATTCTTAAAGTGCTCTGAGCGGACTACTAGTACTAGCGGATATTGACGTTGGCGTTTATGCTCGTTATGGCTTGCTGCTTGCTGGTGGTGACCTGCACGGCGGTTTTGCGTGGGTTTATGGATGGCGGAGAATAGCGGGTCTGCTACAGCGTTGTTCATAAAACTTGACTAATAACATGATTTGTAAACCTTGCTTATTCTCTAGTCAAAATCAAACTCAAGAATCATTTTATGCAACGCAAATAGCGGCTGAGGCAATCTCATCATGATGACTTGCCAATACCATCACCACGACGCACTTATCCACATCTACCTCCAAGTCTTCTCACTGCTAGGCCTTCTCCAACGCACACTCGCCTCCGATATTGAAATCCTCAACCCATTCACCAACGGATTCAACAACAATAACAATAATAATGGATCCGGATGCAGATTGTTAATCGAAAAGAATGAATGGGCGTCGGGTTGTATACCCGCTGTTAATTTTGTGGTCAAGTTGGTTGACTGTGGTGAGGGGACTGCCATGTGAGTTTATATGTGTCTATATATAGTGTTCATCTACCTTCTTCGATTCCATGTTCTGAAGAGCGATGCTATAGATGAAAGAAATTGATAAATAGAAAAGATACGCAGTGGTATCATGAATGTGTTCACCCTATCGCAATCGACTCAATGTTCATCTATGATCCATCTCAAATCCATCCCACAGGAGCGACATCACCGTAATCTTCCAAGACGAAAACAACAAAGAACTCGGACGAGATTACTTCCTCTCACCACAAAATCAATGTACGTGAGTGGATATGGAAATATCAAAACAATTACACCGCGAGGGGGGAGCCGAGTGTTTATTAATGCTTCGGCTGATTTATGTGGGAGGCTGAGTGGGGATGTTGTGACGACTTCTTCGGCGACTAGTGGTCAGGTTACAGATTGCTTTTAAAGTTGGTTTGGATTTTTGATGAGATATATCATTTTGGGAGAACCATTAGCTGACATTTTTGAAATAGATTAGGCGATGCACTTGATGGAGGACAGCTCACTTGTGTGCTCCTTGTGTGACCTGCGCTTTTTTGTTAGTTGCGATTCTTGGGTATATTGGTGTTTTTGTGTATATCATAATATGTTCAGAAGTGTATTCTTGGAAATAATTGATAAGATAAGTAGATAGTGTTTCGTGTTGAGTATTACGCCATCTACCGAAAGCTGAGTGTAGGCATGACTGTGAGTAGGAGTGCTCTTACTAAGCTGCTAGCTGAATCTCAAGATGACAGATGTATACAATATGTAAACGTTTCTAAAACAGATTATATTCTACACGACAAGTTTGATACAAGAGTGGCACAAGTGATGCACTGAGACCTAGCAGCAATCGGTTTGAAGTTCTAAATGATATCTTGGGATTCCCAGTACCAGTACTTCGTCTTTGCTGTTGGGCTCTTAAATGGTGATGCATCATGATGAGCATCAAGAAGAGGGTCATGCAACATTTCGTAATGCACAGGATGTATTTTTTCTCCAGTGCTTCTGCATAAGTACCTGTTCAAGTTAAGAGATAAGATGCCAGGGCAATGTTGTTAGCTTAGCTTATGGCAGGTCTGAAGATTCATGTGGACTGCATAAGAATTCACTTACATCTGTTCGTCGTCACAAGCATTGCGCCAGTCATAACATTCTGCAGCAAATTCAACGTGATTTCGAGCTGAGATGTAAGAGACAACAGAGTTAGTTGTTAGACAATCTGAATATAATACAAGAGTTTGGAGCATAATAAACCTTGCAAGACCTACCTGCATTCTCATAAAGCTCTATTGCGTTGCTCCACAGTCTTGATCTGATCCTATCTGAGTACTCATGCCTCGTCGGGATAGGAACGACTTTGACAGATTCGTTGAATGTAATGCAACGCTTTGGTTTAAACTTGTTTGAACTTGATGTAGCTGATGAAGAAGATGATGAAGAAGATGATGAATTCTGATCGGCACTTGCAGCTGCACTTCGCTGTTGGCGTCGCTTTATCATACGTTTCCTTTCATCGTTCCGATTGTACTTGAGCTGTGTAGAGTATCGTGGAACCTTTTGAAGATCTCGTGTAGGTATGCAAGAATCGGTAGTGCCGTCGGCAGTTTGACATTGGTGCTTACAGAAAGTGTTCGGATCGGTCCCAACAACGCCGATTCGCATCAAGAACTTGCTCCGGACTTGTGAATTGACCTGGGGTGTCTTGTTCTTCGAGATTGTAGGCCGTAAGATTTGCGCCGTCATGGTGAATGATATGAGTAGCTGGGTATTATGAGGAGGTCATGGACGACGAGGTATGTTCTGCTGGGGGATGTTGGACGCTAATTATTGTGACAAGCCAACGGAACCGAAGCCAGAAGGTAATATGAGCTTACTCCGACGGCATTTTTCATTGGGAAACAGTGGGCAAAATCATGGATCGCCGACAAAATCGTATGGATTCCTATGTAAGGTTAGGGTTAACCCCTAACTTTTGCTGAAGCCTTCCGGACTTCGGCGGCGTGTTTTTTTTACGGAAGGAGGGTGTCAAGAATTATCAAGACGTCACAGCAAGCAAAATACCGTGGAGGAAGTATGTGGTTGCACAAAATGTGAGGAACGAAGTGCAAGAAGACTTGAAATCTATGTATTGTAGTGTCGTTGTTCTTGTGTGCCATCTGAGACTGCTTCTTCCTGCATATGTCTAGCTCCATCCTCGGCAAAGCACAAGAACAGAAGGTCCAGTAAGAGATAGACTTTGAGAGCAAGATGATATTCAAGTGGATACAATACAAGTATGCGATGTTCGAACTAACGTTTCAAACTTTAGAATTATGTGATCTCAGTTAGCTCTGCCCTCTCTGAGATATCTGGCAAATTTCGAAGACATCCATTGGCTCATTTTTGTCAATTGGCCAGAGAGAGTATATGTCCGTCACACCTTTGTCTTCCGTCTTATCCCTCAACGAAACGTGCATCTCAGTATATATTGTCATTATCCATCATCCAAATGAAGTCAACTCTCACTTCATTCTGCAAACTCTCATGAATCATCAAGAACATAATTCATCAAGCCATTTTTGCAATGTATTTACTCCTTAGGGAAGAGACCAGGGTAAGTCTTTTTGTATGCACCGAAAGATGGAGCATTAGTATCCAACCTAGTAACAGGACTCTTGCGCTCCAATGTCAAACGTTTGATGGGTGGGAAAGAAGAATTCATCTGGTTACGTGCCTTGCCCGCTCTGGCGTTGCGGGCGGCTCTAGCTGCAGCAGAGGGGGCTCCAGTTTCCCAACTGTCATCATATTGGATAGAATAAGAAATATCGTCAATAATCAAAACAAATTAAAAGCAGCACAATGAATCTGTAGAAAAGTAAACATATACCTACACTTCAGTGGGGTCCTTCACAAGCTCTTGTGCCATGCTTCCTGCATTGGCAGCCATAGGGGCAGCAGCGAAGATGGATGCTCCAGCTGCAGCAATGAAAGCCTTGCGGTCCATCTGTGCATTCAAAGCAGTGGATTGAGGACCCTGTACAGCAGGTGCAAAATGCTGCAGCAGATGAGACGGCGGCGAGGATGATGGCGGCGGAGAGCTTCATTTTTATTCTGTTACAAAGAAGAACACAAGATGTGAGCAGTTACTCAGCAAAAAAATTATAATCTGACTGCCCGAATGCAGCGCCAATTTCCTCTACGTGAAGGCAGCTGACAACAAATCAAATCAGGCTTGCTTGGTGCCTCACAGAGGGGGCCGGCGGCTGCCATGGTCCTTACCTTTTTTAGTGCGGTAAGAACGTCACGGATCTTTTTGGTGACACGCCTTCAAGTAGATACTTAGAAAATTTATACCAATATGTTGAATGAGAGCACAAGTATGGTTTATCTACAGTCATGCTGAGCGGAGTTGGATTTTCGACGAAGCCGTTCATTGCTACCGTTCATAAAAGGACTTGCTTACTCCGATCATAGGAAGGTACTACTCCGATTGAAGTATGATATGCACCTCCACAAAATTGTATCATAATAAATGCAGTGTAAACAATACTTCATCATGAGCTCTCAAGCATACTGCAAAAATGATGAAATGATAAAGAACGAAATGACGATAACAGAAGAAGCTTTGTTCGTTGTAGAAGAACTACTGCAACGTAGGTGTACTGATGCAATTGAAATATCTTTGACAATAGAAGATGAAGCCAGCATAATTGTTGAAGAATTATTAGCAGCTATGTTGATAGATCAAAATATCTTTGCCAACCAGTGAAGCCAGTTTTCATCTTACAGTTCATAACAACTTTAAAAGATAAAAGCAGTCGATAACCAGACCCTTTTCTGTCTACGCTTCAGAATTTTTGATTCCTCTCACTCTACAGGTTGCTTTTGCTACATACATCTAGTCAATGACTATACTGTCACAACTTATGTTCAATCCATCCTTTCCAAAACTAACCATACATCTCTTCCCTGAACATCCATTCTATTGCTCCCTATTGCATCCAATACCTCCTCAAAAGGCCTTCCGTCCACTGAGTACATGAATCTTTTTGTTTTTGGCTGTCCAATCCCTCCAGCAAGAAGTTGCCATGTTGGAGTTTCCATGGTTGTTTGACAGGCAGTAATTGCTCTTACAATATCACCTTGTTTGACTCCAGCAGCTGCACCATTTCCTTCTGCTGCCACTTCATCCACTGAAGTCATACCAGGAATGGATTCGTCTTCTCCCAAAACCAATCCAAGTGGCAGTGGAGCTTGGATTGTGACGATGCGAGACTTTCCACCCTTCAATCTTGGAGGGAAATCAACTCGTTCCATCACCTCATCTCCCATATCTTTCAATATTGGTACCTCGGCACTGTATCGCAATCGCTGTTGGTCCCTCTGCTTTTGTTCTTCCATCTCTGCCTCGCGTTGGGCTTGTGCCTTTGCATCATTTTGCTTCTGTACTTCAGCTTTTGATTGTTCTACGGCGGATACCTCCTCTCGAAGTTTCCGTGCCTTTTCTAGTAACTTGTTTGTAGCGTCATCGTCGCTGCTGGAGGAGAGAAGAACAACATGATATTGCTTCGGATGACGTAATGATGTCGATGGTAGTTGAGAAGTGAATGCGGTGGTCTCCTTGCTCGATATCAGAAAAGCAAGCGAGAGCACAAGCAGACGCCAAATTGGTGCTGCTGCGTATCGCGCTGGTGCTGCCGGTGAAAACTTTATGTTCGTCATGTTGGTAAGCGTTTGTTAGGCTACGCTATTGCAGTACCTACTGCTAGCCGTAGCCGGAACAGGGAGGCACACTTCTTGCTAGCTATTATTATGAGAAGAATGTGGCGGGCTCACAAGCGTACGTAGTACTGGTAGATCCTAGCCACTTTCCTCTTCAAGCCACTCATTATTCAGCCTACTACCAGCGCCTACAGCTGCTACGCCTCGTCTCAATCAACGTGCAACACAGAAGTCTTCAAGATGGTAGCCTCAGAAGATCCCCTTACACCTGTTCAGATGGCCATAAACGGCGTCAAGGTGCGTTGACCGTGACGGCGGGTCAAGGAGTCGCTTATTACCTATTGCTGAATGATTTAATGTGTCCTTTTTTCTTGCGATGCACCAATATCCTTACCCTTTGCGATACACCTGCTCATTCGTCGGTCTCTCCTTTTCATTATTACATACGAAAAATTGTCAAATTCAACACATTTACATGTCTACACAAATAGCTGTTAGTCGCCATGTCACCGCTAATTGCATTATTTTATGTCATCTACACTGGTTTTGAAGATGAAGAGAAAGAACAAGAAAAGAGAAAACAAAAGGGTGACTTTGCATTGGATGGACATGGGGAATAAATAATTGGAGAAGAACGAGGGGGGATAGTGTGAGAGGAGTTACTATACAACTATTTGTTAGAATTGGAGTGGAAACGGTTGATGTTTTTAGGACGTGTCAGCTTGTTTCAATGTGTGGGGCGTGCCTGAATGAGGATTGATTTCCGTCTTTCTATTGGTTTGCGGGGATGTTATTGAATCTTACAAATGGAAAAGGTTAAACAATCGATGCTGGAGTCAAGGGTTGTGTAAGAAAATCGTAGTAAGGATGAAACTAATTCAACTTCGGCGATGATTCTCTTATATCTGGAGTTCTGATCAATCAGCTTGATTTTGCAAATCGTCGAGTATGTATACTGCAACTTAATATGTTGCTTACTGATGAAAATGTTCGATTGCCTATGATTGAGAGAGAATTGAGAGATGACAAATGACAACAGACGAACATTTCAGACGCATGCCATTGCCAATGGAATTGTGAAACAATGCACTGCAAGAAGGATGTGCCACCATCTGCAAAATCCGGGTACACAACTGCTCCACCAATTCCTTGACCAATACCCCAGTCTTTTTCAATCTCCCTCGCCTCTGATTGCTCGGTCAAGAAGCTGGCCGGCCGGCTAGCTGCTATAATATCAGTGTCTTCCTTTTTAGATGCCAGTACACTGATAGTGTAGGTACATATGACACCTTCTCTCTTCTCTTTTTCGCCACACACGTCATCGAACACCTTCACTTTTTCTCTTGCCAAAAGGCGCAGCTGCACTTTTGGGCGCTATTCTTGTGGTGCCACTGATTGAACCAACCTGCCGCAAAGATACCTTTGTCTCTCATAATTAGCCTGTGTTATCTTCGGTTAGCTTGCCTTTTGCTACCTCGCTTTTGTTCATCCGAAAGAAGCATCAATACAGGACTACCTATACGCATACAAACATTGTCATCACTACTCATTTCTAAATCAAAATGAAGTCTTTCTTCCTCATTACATTCGCCCTACTAGCAACAGCTGCATCAATCTCAGCTTTTGCTCCAAATTATTCGCGACAAACTATTATCGCATCTCGCATCAAATTGTTTATGGCCCGAAGCAAACCGGCCAAGAGCCAAGAGGAGGATGTGGAATTAACGCGTGCTATCATCATGAAGCACATTGGATCAGTGGAAGATTTTGTCGTCGATGATGATACAGTTGAAGAGGTGGAAGCATCGTCGGAAGAGGCAGACGATGAATCGAACGAGAGCAAGTCCATGAAGGATAAGTTGAAGGGCACGGGGAGAAAGATAAAGGACAAATTGAAGAGCACAATTCAGAAAGGTTCATCGTAAATTGTGATCTTTATTTGGACGATACTGCTTCTGCTCTTGTCTTTCATGTTACTTGTCAAAAATTAGAATCAAATTATACAACAGTGACAACCTACTTGCTTGATGAAAATTTGAGGAAAGGGAGCTCAGTCCATAGTCATGTTTTCCTAATCAGATATGACGTTCGTTTGTGTCTCTTTCCTTGCAACATAGTCTTTTTCTAGAATTACCATTACCAATATTGGTCCTCTTACTTATATCTGGTCTCGAGATAATTCACTTCAATCATCTGATCTATAAGCTTGGCATCTTCTAGGGTCAGGTTCAAACAATTCTATGGCTTTCTCCACTGGTTGCTGTCACCTAAAGTACATACTCCATGGTATCCATCCAATCTTTTATTGCACAACCCTTCGCGAAGCTGCAGCAGTGAGAATGAATAGGACCTAGCATACCCGACCCGACCTACCCGACCCATTGACAATGAGTACTAAAGTACAATACTTGAAAGATCTACTTCTTGGACTTTAGAATGTAACACACGATAAAAGAACATAGCACACCATGACAATCGACACTTCGCTTCACAAATTCACAAAAATCAAAATTCAAAATCTTTATCGTCGCTTTATTATCTAGTCCTGCTTGGCTTGGCTCAATACATCTCTGTTTTCTACCCACTCAAACACCACCGACAACGACAATGAGCCAAGAAGTACGATGCGCCCATCTCCTAATAAAGCACACTGGTTCTCGCAATCCAGTGTCCCGCCGCACGGGCGAACAGGTAACACTGTCGCCTCAAGATGCTCTCGCCGAACTCCAATCCTATGAAGCCCGTATCAAAGCTGAGGGCGTTCATTCTGCCTTTCCCAAGTATGCTTCGGAACGTTCTGATTGTTCTTCTTGTAGGAATATGGGTGATTTGGGATTTTTTGGGCGGGGTATGAGTAAGTTGCTTGATTGAAGAGAAGTTGCTACATATCAAAAGAAGGATTGTTGTTGTTTTGTAAACTGGTGCTCACCTTTTATATTTCTGTCCCATGCCTACTTCTCATCTTGCAGTGCAAAAGCCTTTTGAGGATGCCAGTTTTGCATTGAATGTTGGAGAGATGTCGGGGATTGTTAGCACTGACTCAGGATGTCATTTAATCTATCGCATTGCATAAACAGAGTATACATTATTTGTATTGAGCACTGATTTGAGAAGAAATCAAAGGAAGTAAGATTCGACAATATACTTGGATAAGTGATGATTCGAGTTGTCTACAAGTCATTATGAAAGAAGTCAACAAACACAGTACATGAACGATAATTAGTGAACAATAATGAATCGGAACCTAATAACACTACAAACAGCTACTCTTTAGCAAGAAACAACATGTCCACCTTTCTTTCCGGGATCTTTCGCTTTCACAGCCTTTTGAAAGAGGCACTCAGCTAAGCTACCATCTTGTGTTCTCAGCGAAGGGCCAGCCATGCCTATCTTGTCATCAAATCCCCAACTGTTGATACTAAACAACGTCCCTACACCGTTTTCGTCCATATCTGCTATCCAAGGACCTCCCGATGCACCGGCACCTAATCCACATTGATCTAACCACAGGTTTTCATACCATGACACACCAAATATCGTGCTTTGATGCATGGAACAGTATCTGTAATTAGGATCGTGTTCACTGGAATAGCCCAAGGCAAACGTGAAATCTTTGACTCGATAGTCAAAGTCAATCTTGACTGCGTCAACATCATGATCAAGAATACCGGTGAGTTCTCTCAAATATCCACCAACGTGAGTAGTCTCTGGATCATCATACACAACATAGTAAGCATAGTCGTATCCAACATTCTCTGGAAATTCTGACTCGGCCCAGCCATCTGCTACCACACCAAAGCTCAACTTCCAACAACCAAGCTTGTCATCGTCACAGTTTGCGTTGCTACTGACTCCCTTCGTCGATACCTGGTCGGGAACAAACATTGCCTTGGTAGCAAACTCTTTCAAAACATCATTGTAGACGCAATGAGCAGCAGTCTGGATAATCGATCTACCATTTCTTCCGTTGGGAGAGGAACCATTGCTTCCATCCATTATGACTGTGCCAGAACAAACAAAATCGCCCTGACCTCGGAATTCAAAGAGTATCTTTCCTGTAGCCAACTGAATGTTCCCACCGTGAGGCCAATTTTTATCAGATATCACTTGTTTCCTCATTGCTTGAGCTGGTGATGGAGGTGACTCGGAAGACGGCGATGCAACTGGTGCCTCAGTAGAGGTAGTTTCATCGACAAAACGATCATTTGTATCGCCTACACCGTTAACAGCGACTATGACAACACCAGTCGTGTCCTTTTTACCGACAGTATCTACAACTTTCACTCTATATCTCCATTTGGTACCCTTGTGCTTTGCAAATCCATCGATTGTGAGCTGGTATCTATTCTTACCAGTTTTAGGGACTTCAATCCAAGAGGATGATTTACCCTTGGGGTCAGTGATTTGAAATAGAACATTGGTAATCGAAGCACCGGTTATAGGTGATGGTTCCACTTCAATACTGAAGTCTTGTGAGTCTCGGATACCTTCTTCTGCGGAAGGTGAAAAACTGGTAATTTGTGGGCGTTTGTTATTCTTTTGTTTGTTCTTCTTGTTACCATTCTTTTGTCCGCTTTCTTTGTTCTTCTTGTTGGTGTTATCTGACTCTTCTTTCATCTTGTTGCGATCCTTCTTGTTGTCTCTTTTCAATTCTCGACCAGAAAAGCTTGATGGCATCACGTAGTCTTGAGCGTAAGCGTCTTGAAGGAACGATGCATCTGTTTCCGTGAAACGTATCGTGTCCAAGCTGATTGTATCTTGATCCAATTTTCGACGAGCTTGTTCGCCGTTCTGCTGGAGGCGCCGCTGCCCTCTCAGTCCTTTGGAAGAAGTCTCTTCAAGCTTGTGAACTCGCATCGCGCCTGTATTACCACCTTCCACATTAACTTTATTGACATCGTTTAGCGCAGGCATTTTTGCGCCAAGAAGATAACGTGAGCGTATCACCTCATTGTCTTCATTACTTTCGGTTGAGTTACTATTGTCTTGTGTTCCTTGCACAAAGAACTGGGCATAACTACCATATCCAGCTAGGTAAGCACTCCCATCCGTGTCCGATGAACGGAGCTTCAAGTCTAATGGAATCGCCTTTGTCGAACGATCAGATGTCCAGTGGGCAAATGTTTCAGCTGATGTAGTCTCAAGGTGACGACGGAATTGTTCTGTGCTCATTGGAGCATCTGTTTCAACAGACTCATCTACGTAGACTCCACCGCTACCAGTGGCAGTAGCGAGCAGCAAGGAAAGCACAAACCCAGAGGCCGTTGAAGACCACCGTCTCCGCCGACATGAGAGAGTCATGTTGGGCATCATAAGCAATCTTTAAGCAAGTAGCAAGGGGGTAGTAGGATGAAGAACGCTGCCTTGGTTCATTCTCCTACGCTGTCGCAGGCTTCTTTGTTGATTTTTCTTACAAGCGCAGGCGAACGGAAACATCTCATTGTCCGTTCACTACCTCAATCATATGCCGCGCCAAAATTGTCCTCCGGGGGCCGGCCACCAACATCTCATCAGCACCTTGTGCTGCCAACTATGATGCCAACCATCAAACTTCATGCTGCCAAGCGACAATAACGATGGCATATCAACAATACATGCAAAAAGAGCGTCATCGGCCGCCATCCAAAGGATTTCAATGTAGAGAAGACATCGAAAAAGAAGATCATCTAACATCAGTCATATTTAAATGCAATCTACCCCATCAACAACAACATGTCTTAGAATTCAATTGCAGAGAGCCATCATGTGGAGCACTCGAAGGTCAAGAGGAGGGCGCAGTGCTCAGTGAAGATGATTATGCAGTCGATCCCAACTTCTTTGATGAGGGGTATAGCATGGCTGGATCTACGGGTTTCAAGGTGTGGACGGGCTCTCGGCTTCTCATTGAAGCATTGACTTGGCCACAAGACACTGACTGTGATAGACTGAAGGAGATCCAAGAATGTGTAAAGAATGTTGGCGGCACACGTATTATTGAGTTGGGTGCGGGTGTAGGAGTTGTTGGGACATATCTTGCGGCGGTGGGATCTCATGTCTTGCTCACAGATTTGACTACACTGGTCGAGAATGCAATTGATACTAATCTTGAGAGAAACGAAAGAATACTATCCAACATGTCAATAGACGATGATAACCACAAATCATGTCCTTCATGGCTTGTTAATGGGCAAAGAATAGGCAAGGGCTGGGCAGATGCCACCCCTCTTGATTGGACAAAACCAATCAGTGAACAATTAACAGACGAACAAGCTTCAATCGATTTTATAATAGCAAGTGACGTCGTCTTCCTTGCATCCATGATGAAAGCACTATTTGACACAGTTGAAGCACTCTTCCAAGCATCAAAAAGCAATAAACCCTCCTTCATATTGAGCTTTCAAAAGAGAGATGCACAAGATGGAACAGATAGTATAGCCTTCACAACTGTGGATGGAGTACTTGCTGCAGTGAGAGAGCGAGGTTGGGCAATTGAGTGCTTAGCATGGCGGACAGTTGCTGTTAAAAGAGAAGATGAAACTGGATCTGTAAAGAATGATACAAGTGAAGTGTTCGTGTTCGAGATAAAGGACGACACTTCTTCCTCTTGAGGAGGAGATGAAGTAAAGCACATGAGGATTGTCTTGCTGTGACATGGTCTTCCTTCTGAGTGCTGTAGTTCATACCTAAGTATGCATAGAGATAGATTAGTACCATCATATATGTTTTTATCTTCTTCAACTTGTCAAGATGCCATCAACATTATTGCCACTGCATGCATCGTTGGCAGTCCTTCACCCCGTAACGATTTCCAAGTAACCAACAGTGACATAGTTCGCATTTGTCAACAATACGCTCAGGATTGAGGCCAATTGGCGACCTTGCCGCTTTCTGAAGAGGTGTCCTCGAAGCCTTTTGCAGCGTAGCCATCAGGTCTGAACCGTAAACAAATCGCTTCTTGTACTCATAAGGTGATCCGTGCTTCATCACATACGCACACACTTCAAAGATTGACTGGGAATGTAGCATTGACAGGATTTGAATCGTTGGCCTTGCACTATTCCTAACAAACGTACTGTTAAATACGCCCTGTGTTATGAGAACAAATGAAAAGTGAGTGACAGTGCCTACCAAATAGCAAAGTCCACAGTTCAGATCAGAACTTACCCCGCCGTAAAAGCTTGGTGAATAGCGTATATTTTGTCCTCCTCCACATGTGTGCATATAGGCAAAGTCGCCTCGAAGGTTGTCATCTTCAAGATCACTAAAATCAATGAAAATGGAGGTCAAGAAAGGTTCAGTACATGCAACATTTTGTCAAAGCAATGATACACACCAATGAACTCACTATTCCTTCATTAGATCAGGATATTTCGCCATAACAACTCGGATGAGATTATATTCGTTCTTGCACTTCGTGCAAGCTACCCTAAGGTAGGGATCGACCTCGTTTACAGCTGCCAGATCATCAGCCGACCAACCAAATCTTTCCTTGAAGAAGCTAATCGCATCACCTGGGATGGTCTCGAACATCTTCATTGTGTATATCATACCAGTGACACGTGGTCCGCGAAGATTTCTCACATCAGAGCTCAAAGGTCTATAATCATCGTCTTTTCTCGAAAAACGATCAGCAGGTCCAAAAACGTGACAGCATAACATCCTTTCTGCATTCTGCATTCTTTCATTCTGAATCCTCATTATTTCTGCGTTGGCATTGTGCCTGTCACTTTTGTTGTACCATGCCACATATTTTGGTAGAAATTGTTTCCTCTTAATCTTAGCATCACACGCCACATTCTGACGAGGCCTGCTGTCTTGAGGATCGATAAGAAAGGGTTTGAATCCACGACGAGCATACTTGATCACGCGCTTCTTATTTCGATGCTCTTCAAAGCAAAAAGGCGTCACAAAGTTACTACTCGTCATCAGACTTATCGCAGCTCTGGGTGCAACACGAACTGAGATGCCATCATAGGAACAGGCAACCACACTCATATCAAAGTCTAACATACCACCAACGAGGTCTGCTTGGCGACTACCATCAAGCATGATCATTTGGCTGCTACGAGGCCAAACAGTTTTGTCAAAGCTACCCCCATCATACATATCTTCTTTGCCAAGGATGAAGGACACTGCAGTTTTGCTAACAGCATAAGCAAACTGTGTTTCGTCTGGGGCTGCAATAACCCCATCTCCATCTCCGTTCTCGCCCATCACCTTCGTCACATACCTCTCCAAATCTGTTTCACAAAGGCCAGAATTTCCAATGTAACTTCCAATCGTGTCAATTAGTTGCTGATCAATGCCATTCTCCCAGAACACATTCAATAAGCTTTGTGTCAATGGTGATGACTGTAGAAAGATATCAACGTCTCCCTTGGCATACAAAGAGCAGGGCGAATCACGGCTCCACGTGTGTGATTTTTTATAGATAAAGTGACTGTGTAGTTCCTTGATCAATTCAATCTTGGCTCCCCAATATATCCTTTCTTCTTGTAATTTTCCTTCTTGAGTGAATACATTGCTCTTCTCAAAAGCCTCAACAACTGTTTTGTCCTGATATGCGGCCAGTGCAGCTACCACTGCTCCTATGATCCCACCAACAATGAAGATTCTTTTTAGAAAGAATGAGAAATATATAACAACACCATTCAATGTTTACTCACCTCCCATAACTGCTGATCGTGGAAGAGAAGCATCAGGCGAATTATAACAGGAGGTACCTGCACCTGCTCCCAAACTATACCCCATGAATGCTTCAATGATTATGACAAAGTGTAGCATTGTCGGTGGAACAACTCTTCTCCCAGCAAACACTTTCACCTCATCTCCATCGTCTCCTCGATCGCTATCACTACCACTCCCATAACCATACGTATCCGATGAAGACAACTGCCTCTTTTTGCTACTTTTCTTCTTCTCAATTTCGATAGGCGTCAGGCCGTTGAAATCTTCATCCATCTGATCCATAAAAGAAAGTTGAGGATGAGACTTGCGTGCAAATTTATACTCCTCATGCCTCATGGCAGTGAAATCACTTTCCAATCCTCCAATCTTATCATCATCATCTACTGGGTAGATATCGATGAGACAATTTGACTTTAAAGTCCTCGAATAACTGTAATCATTCTCATTTTCATCCGTAATGGCAAGTCTGTTAATTTTTGCCAAGCGTATTTTATTCTCGGTGCGCAACGCCCAACAGAGAAGGTCCCGGACAGGAATTTGGGGAAGGTATTCAAAGAATGAATCGCTGGTGCAATCCATCGTGGGAATAAGAAGACATCCATCATGTATAAACTCAGGTTTCTCCTGGTCTCCGTCGGTAGCATAGCCATTAGCTTTCTCCACAGTTTTGACAGCTGTACTGCTGATTCCAGCCGAGGCTTTTCTATCGTCTTCCCCTCCACTATCTGTATGACTTAGTCGTTTCTTTACTTCATCGTCATCATCTTTTTCAACCTCATCTGTCTTCATGTCGACACCACTGCTTTTTCCAGCCGCTAATAATTCATCAATCTGAGGTAGCTTTATGAATCTTTATGATTAGTTTCCACCGCCACATCTATATACTAATAGTGACTCGCGTGTGCGTGTGTTTGTGTGTTTGTGTGTTTGTGTGTCCGCCTAAAATTCATCGCCGAAATCAGGAAAGGCATAAGTAATTTTGGCCTTTTTTGGTGAGCCCAATTCCAGAAGGGCATGAGTAATTTTGGCCTTTTTTGGTGAGCCCAATCCACCACAGAATGCCGTGCGGAAAATATTATGTACGATCTGAACACGCGCTAGCACGCGAAGCGGCTAGTCTATACTAATAGTGACTCGCGTGTGCGTGTGTGTGTGTGTTTGTTTGTTTGTCCGCCTAAAATTCATCGCCGAAATCAGGAAGGGCATAAGTAATTTTGGCCTTTTTTGGTGAGCCCAATTCCAGCACAGAATGCCGTGCGGAAAATATGTACGATCTGAACACGCGCTAGCACGCGAAGCGGCTAGTATTATAAGTGATGACAGCCAACCTTTCATATAAAATAACATGTCGCGAGGACAAAATGAGAAACCAGGCTGTCAAATATAAAATGTGTTTGGATCAGAAAGGTATCGACCTACTTAAGCTTTTTGCAAAACGTACCCTAGCGAGCAATATACAATACAGCAATATTAATAATTGGCATCATGTCGTCTGCTAACCAACCTCAACGAGTGCAACCTCCTCAACCACCTCCACCGCCACAGCCCCCCAAACGCCAATCGAATGAGCGCAATGACCAGCCAGCTGCCAAACGGGGAAAGATGGAGCGAGAGTGCTCTGTCTGCAAAAGATTGAAGAGCCTACAAGACAACTTCTCCAAAAGTCAGCGTAACAAGGGGGCCAATGCAAAATGCAAGGAGTGCATTGATGTACAGCAAAAGGGGCGGCCACAACAGGAAGAGAATCGTAAACTTGCTGCTGAGAAAAGGGAGGCCAAGCGTAAACTACAAGAGGAGAATCGTAAACTTGCTGCCGAGAAAAGGGAGGCCAAGCGTAAACAACAGGAACTGATACGTAAGAAAGCAGAAGAGGAACGTAAGAAGGAAGAAGAGGAACGCAATCGTGCAGCTAAAATACGGGAAGCTGAAGAGAAAAAGAAAGTCATTGCAGTAAATGAAGAGAAAGAGGCACAGCACTACAAACAGATGAAGGAATTGTATGAACTTCATGTGCAAAAGTTAAAAGATGAAGGGAAGGACATTGAGAAAGAAATGACAACACCCTCTAATTTGGTGTATGTTGTAACATCCATTAGTAAACGTGGGGATACCAAATTCTCGCCACATCTCCAAGGGATATTTACTACATGTCAAAGGGCAAAAGAATGTTCTCGTAAGGTATTCGAGAATACGTCCAAAAGTTATCGTGATGGAAAGTTTGAAGCAAATGAGGATATGACTGCCAAATGTGATACCACTGAATTCCTCATTCCTGGTGTTGAATGTAATGTCCGTGTTATGTTTGAGCTATTTGGTAAGATCATTAAGGCACCCAAATATTCAGGCAGGAAAGATGACCATGTCTACGAATGTACTGCTATCGGGATAACTGTTATTCCGATTGATACGGACGATGATATTATTGCTGGAGTGGAACTTCCCTTCCTTCGGACTTTAACTTGGAGTCAAAAAGAAGATGAAGCAAAGACAAGAGGAGCACCTGTAGATCAAGCCCCGGTAGTTGGAGGTACTGAAGTATATCCCGTTTTCGTTCACATGCCCGGGGATAATATTGGAGATTCCACTGATGTTAATTTATGTGGTGTGTTCAGGAACAAAGATAGTGCAATGAAATTGAGTTTGAAAGAGAGGAAGAAAATGCTGTCAGTACAAAAGGCAAATTTTCCTAGAGTGTATAATGGTATACCATTCTATCAAATGCTTCATGAGAACTGCTGTGCTGTTGACATTGAGAATGTAATGTTGGACGCGCATGGTAGTGACAGCAATGGTGAGAAGAAGCTTAAATTTGGATCAAAAAAGGGTGGTTATTGTTGGCTGAAACCTGATATAGAGTGGTTTTGTATCAGCTGACACCTATGACATCTTTCTAGAGAGGTGCGTCAAATTGTACCTCCTGATGACGAAGTATAAGCATGAAAGGCGCAAATTGTTGAGTGCCAAAACAACGGACGATGGCTCAACATACTTACGGAACAGGTTGTGAGTTTCATCTGTTGAAAAGGCGTAAGTGTTTGTGTTCGAGATAAAGGACGCCAGCTCCTCCTTGGAGGAGACGAAGTTAGAGAGAGCACACTAGCATCAAAATCACAAACTGACGGATTGTCTTGCTCTGACATGGTTCTCCTTCTAAGTGCAATAAGAGTTGACTTGTCACAATAAGCAACAAGATAGGGCAAATTTGTTCAAATTGTCACTATTACTACAAGTTACTGAGCATTCCTGTGAACTAATGCTCTCCTGTCTACTATCATATGATATATAAATATATTTGTACATTCAGCCTATCTGAGTGCGGGCTTCGGGCTTCGTTCTCAAAGCCAAAAGAAGAGGCGCCTCGAGTTCAAGCGGCCATTGCTGCGCGAACTCTTGCGTTCTCAGAAGACTTGAGTGAGCTTGATTGAGCAAACTTGCTCAAGCTCGAGAGCAGGTCATTGGTAGTTTGACGATCCTGCCGCAGCTCTTGTTGTTTCCGCAGCACAGCCGCTGCGTGGTCCTTCCTCATCTTTCGTACTCTTGTGGGCTTGCAAAAAAAGTGATCGATACCTATCAGTTCATCTGTGCTCAGCGACCCACGGCGAAGCAGGTGCTTGATTGACTGAGAGGCAGAGTCTTGTGGGGCATCGGCAATGAGGTCTTTGATTCGCATCCCCTCCACCAGCGCAAGTTTGCCAAACTTATCGTTATCTTCCTTGGTGTAGGATAGGCTTCGAAGTAGAGAAATTGGAGATCTTTGATAGGTATGAAGCCGCGATGAATCAGAGAATCGCACTCGGCTCTTCTTGCTGCGATTGTGTGTTGAGGAGTCAGCTAAAGAGGATTTTAATACCATGGGCTTTGGCCAATGCTCAAGGAGTGAATCTTGTCGTGGAGAGTCGTAGTATGCAGCCATGTTTTCAGAGTCTGAATTTATCTTTGTTCTGTGATGCATATAACCAATACGAAGGCTCTTCACCCTGGATAACGTCAGTCTGATGGCATTACTCTTCTCTCTCTTCTATCGTGAATAATTGGTCATTGAATTCTACAGTCATATCGTTCATTAGAGAGTGGCCGCTGTATGCTTTCTTTTTTTCAATCACTCTCGTACCAATCTGTGCACATACTTTCCCTTGAAGAAACCATGGGAACCAAGAACCTCACCACTCCAAGTGAAAAGATACATGCAAACTTCTAAAGAGAGAGCGAGACCAACCCGCGCCGCCATACCTTACATACATATGCTTACATATCGTGAAAGAAGACCCTAGTAATTCTTATAACACAAATTTGCAAGAAGACCTCCTAGCTCCCTCGTTCACGTTGCTAATACATTCATTCCTCTTGAAACGATGCCGCAGGTTTTCTCTTCTGTGAAAGAGGCTGTGGCAGGCGTGAAGCGCCGGGCATCTTGTTCTTTGCTGCAAATGGGTGGTTCGCCATCTAAGGAAGAAACTATCACGACGACCATTAAGCTTTCAGATGTACATGAAGCAGAGGAAGTTGACATCACCCATTACACCCAAGATGATCTTGAGCGTCTTCGATTTGAGGATCCCTTCTTGTACTACTCGATCCCAGCTATGAAGCGAGGCTTATTCAGGAGTGACTCATCTAGAAGTACAAACTCGAGTTCCTCACGCCGATCCTCATGCCCAACTATTCTGCTCAATAGTGATGCTTCGGATAATGGGCCACAGCAAGAGCAGCGTAGGGAGATCAGTTACACGCGCCCGTCGCTTATCAGTTGAGCCACATCCTTCACTATTCATTCAGGATCTCATTAATGAGATGGATGTGGATTTCGATGATAGTGATATAGACGAGGAAGATGAGAAGCTGATTCAAGCACTAGCAAATGGCACATTTGATATCGAGGATTCGTAACGTAAACAGATTGCTGATGTTTCTACAATGATGACTAGTGCCTCAGCTAAAGTTACTTTTGTACCAAAGCCTAATCTATTAACTCCTAGATCAATTCCTAATTTCCTCATTACTTGCTAAGCTGTTTTCGCCCGCAACTCTCAACATCGATTCAAGCGGCAACTGCTGCACGGATTCTTGCGCGCTGCATAGACTTGAGTGAGCTTGATTGAGCAAACTTGCCCAAGTTCAAAGCCGGGTCTTCAAGCTTTTGGTGCTGCAGCTCCTGCTGTTTCCACAGCACAGCCGCTGCGTGGTGCTTCCTTATCTTTTGAACTCTTGAGGGCTTGCCAAGAATGAAATGTTCAATGCCTATCAATTCGGCCCTGCTGATGCTATCATGCCGAAGCAGGTACTTGATTGATTCAGCTGTAGATATGGGTGGAGCTGTATCGACGAGGTTCTTGATTCGGAGTCCTTCTAGCAGCGTGTCTTTGCCAAACTCATCGCGATCGTCCTTGGTGTATGTCAAGCTTCGGAGTAAATACATGGACTCTCTTTCATACACATGAAGGTGAGATGCCTCTGAGAAGTCAACGACGCGAAAATGACGGCGATTTCTCATGTTAGCGGCGGAGGCGTCATCTGCCCCTGAATCAAAAGAGGTGTAGGTCATGGACTCTCTCTTCGGCCAATGTTCTAGGAGAGTATCTCGTCTAACGGCCTTTTCCGCTGCACAGAATAGACGATCATCGGAGTCTACGCCTTGACGAGGCCAGTTCTCTAGGAGTTCTTCTTGATTTAAATCGGTCATTTTGAGCAATAAGGCGGATGGGCGTTCGCTCTGCTTTTTATGGTGAAAGAGTAAAGGCCCTGCCTTCTCGAGGCTCGTTTCTTAGATGGTACAGTTGTCAAGGTTGCAGGATTTCTAAGGTTGCATGCAGGTTCCATCCTCGGTCGACCGCAATAAAATGCCTTTGAAGCCGTCATCTGATGCATCTGTTTTTTGTCGTTTGTGACTTGGACCGGTAATCCATCTGGTATATCTGTTCAACTGACAATCATCAGTACCAGACAAAGCTGAGCAGTTTTGGCTCACGAACTGGGGATTGAAAAATGCCAAGCAATCTTCCTTTCCCGATCAAGATCTTTGCTTTGGCTACTGATCAAAATTCAGAATTAGACACAGCGTGCACCAGGATATGTTTTTACACACCGGCAAAGAACAAGAGGCATCTCCCATAGCATGAGCATGAAGCAATTCTCTTCTGTAAAAGAGGCCGTGAAAGGTGCCTTCACTGGCAGGCGTCAATCTTCTGGTAAAGACACTGTGACTCTATCCATCCCAACATTTTCTAGCATAACCGAAGCGGAGGAAGTAGACATCAGTAATTACACACAAGATGATCTCGAGCGTCTACGGTTAGAGGATCCATTCTTGTACTACTCGATTCCAGCTATGAAGCGAAAACTATATGAGAGTGACAAATCTCCCATGAATAGCCCAGCCAGTGGTGATGGGACATCGCGTCGTCGATCCTCGTGCCCAACTATTCTGCTCAATAGTGATAGTCAAGTTAATGATGGACCACAACAGCAGCAGCGTAGGGAAACAGTAACACGTATCCGTCGCTTTTCAGTTGAGCCTCACCCCTCAGTGGTAATGCAACAAATCATGAAAGAAATGAATATTGATGAGGATTCCGATGATAGTGATATAGACGAAGAGAACGAGAAGCTGATTCAATCACTAGCAAATGGCACATTTGATCTGTGAGATTGTTTATAATATTATAAAACATGTACAAAGAATTCGCTAATATAAAAGAAGTTCCTCTCTTGATTATCACCCTTCATGTACACCTCAATCTGCAGTAGTCTCCATGCTCTGGCAAGAAAATTTTCTAACAAAATATCTACTTGATTAACAAACATTCTTTAAATACACCTCAACTTGATTGCCTTCATTGCTCAGACAAGAGGCTATTCTGGCAGCTCAAGGGCAGAGCTCTTTTTCTTTTTAGTTAGACGCGATTGGGTTGCTTGTTTGAGCGAATCTTCAAGATTGGATATAGTCTGCTCGCGACAGTGTATCTTCGTGTGCATCTCTTCTTCCATAATACGCTTCTCTTCTTCCAACAGGGCTATTCTTTCAAGTAATGGAGCTAGTTTTTCTTGCTGGTCAGAGCGAAGGGATTCGACGGAAGATTCAAGTACCTTGTTTGCGTTTTCAAGCATGACTACCTGTGCAACAAGGATTGGATTTGATCCTGATTGTCCATCATCCGGAACTTGCCCATCGCCTACATTGCTGGATTTTGATGGTGATGATGTACTATCTTGACCCAGCGAATTTCTCAGCATAGCAGCAGATTTATTGATTTCTACAAGCTGATTCTCTAAAGCAAACCTCTGAGCTTCCATGATTTTATTCTCATCTCGCAATTTGTCACAAGCAGATTCTTTTTCTTGCTGTGATACAACACGCAACGTAGTCAACTCTGTTTTCAGTTTTCTCGATTTGATCTTCTTGGAAGGAGTTTTCTTCCCGTAACTCTGACAGCATCCTTTTCAGTTTTGCGTTTTGCGACGAAAGGTCTTCAGGGTCTTCTTCACTTGAGCCTTCATCATCTTTGTCACTTGCGACGCTATCTTCGGGAGTTTTTGCCTCGTCTTCGTCTAATGAGGGAATGATGGTAGTTTGTTGAGATTCATTTAATGTCATGAAAGCTTTCTCAAATCCTTCTACCTGCTGTAAATACACAGCGCTTTCCTCCGCTAGCTGCTTAATCGTCTGAGTTGATTGCATCAAAGCCTCCTCGTGCTCAGTATCCATCCTTTCGACATCTTTTGTTAACTTTTCAATCATCAACGTGTTTGTCTCGATGGTGGCCTCGAGAGAGTTAATTTTGCGGTCACGTTCACGTATCATGCCCAGCATGCTTTCCGGGTCATTGGCATTTCCCACCGCTGCGGCATATTGACGTCCTTCTTTTGCCAACTTGCGAGCAAACGATAAGCCACCAGTCCATCGACGCGAGTCGTTTGGTGATGCACCCGGTGATGAAGAACCAGGTGATGACATACCTCCTGAATCATTTGCAGGGCTCAACAAAAGGCTGCTCTTGATATTATCAATTGGGTCGTACACATCATTTGAGTGTTCGGAAGAATCATGGTTGCTCTTGCTCTCAACTTCAAGATTACATTCAGCAGGGTTATCAGTCGCAGGTAGAGTAGCTTCACTATCAGATTCATCCTGTTCTACAAACGACTTCTTACCCTCCTCGATAGACATGATGAGTTGTTCAATTTCTGAGTTCTTCGCTTGAAGTTTAGATTCAAGCTCAGAAATTCGTTCTTTGTACGCGGTAGCCTTGCTTTCAGATTTGATGGCTTCGTCTTGTAAATCATCTACAATGTTTTGGAAGTCTTCGAAGCCCTTTGCAGCGGCAGTCTTGTTGACAAGTTCCTTCAGGGCCTCGATTTCCTTGAAGCAACTATCGAGATCAGATTGTAGTTGGACAAGTTCAAGTCCTTTCTCTTTTAGGCTCCCCTCCAACGTTTCGATTTGTTGTTCCTTCTCAACTATAGTCAGTTCCAATTCTTTCATAGCCGCTTCACTTTTGCTATCCGGTTCCGATTCTTTTGGTACCTCATCATTCTCATGTGTTGCGCTGGGTTTCTCTTCTTCATTTGATTGCATAGGTTTGCAAACAGCACGCAGTTCCTCCTCCGTTCTGATCATCTTGCTCAGTCCTCCATTTACGCAGCTTCTCCGATTGTGCAACGGAGTGGTCCAATGCTTCGTTATTCTTATCCAGAGCATCACTAAGCAAATCCACCTCGTTCTCCCATACCATCCTTTTTTGATCTAATTCATCCTCCATCTTGCTGAGACAAACCTTCAGTGTTTCACACCGTAATTTCAGTGATGAAATGAGTTTCTCTTTACTGCTGTCTTGCTGTTGCTGCTCGATGAGTTCGTTGCTCAGATTGCGAACAATTTCTGGATCATTAGGGGATCGCTCTGCCCGTTCTTCGGATGGTATTGACTTTAATCCATTGCTCTCCAACTCATCTTTGCTCTGATCGTCTATTGAGTTTGTATTTGATGCGTCTGGAGCGTCGGCAGCTGCAACTTCTTCCACCCCATTTTCCACTGCCAAAGCAACATCCACTTCATTTATCCTATCCTCAATCGCAGTACTCTCATGTTGTTCCTTCTCCATATTACGGATGCGTTCTTCAAGCTCAAATATCTTTCCAGATGCCACCTCTTCATACACACGAAACTGTTTGACAGCAGAACCAAGAATCTTCAACAGCTCCTTGCGCCCTGCACGCAACTTTTTATTTTGCTTCAGTACCTTGGGTGCATTTGTTGATCCACCGGGTGTTTTCAATTCTTCGAGTGGGGTAATGGGTAAGGATGCGTCAACACTATTTGGAGTTGCAAATACATCAATTCTTTGAAGATGTGGTGGAGAACTGAAACTCGTTTCATCGTCACAGAATGACACTTTTGAACCAGGCGTGTTTGTAGGTGTTGCATTCGACCTAGCTTCAGCAGCAGTGGTGCTGCCCGTGTTGTCCCTCCGTGGTGTGGTGATATTATCCACAATATTTGCTGCATCTTCGCCAAGAAATACTGCATCAGCGCTACTTCCAATGCCATCAGCGCTCATGCTCACTACCCCCGTTGATTTCCCTCATCTACAGTAGAGGAAAAGCTCTCATTTCCCTCTACTACCCCATATGGCACATCCCCTACAAATCCAATATTATTTGCACTACTATTATTTGCCTCTCCACCATCTGCCGCTGCTACAACTACTGCTGTCGATTTCTCCACATCAACTCCCGTATTAGTATAATAATCCTGTTTGTAATACTCTTCATCATTCACATCGGAATCATTCCATGAGATGTTGTCCAATGAAGTTTGTCGTTCTCCTATGTCGCTCATTGCCGCTACTGACTCATCATCGTCATCATCGTTAGTATGATCGTTGACATCGTCCGACATTAAACTAGGAATAGTAGGGAATTTACTACCATTTTCATTGAGCATTTTGGCCGAATTGGATAGAATAGGTGTATCTAGCTCACTACTGCCACTAACATCCTCACTCTTTGTAGATCCATGCGAAGAACTATTCACAGTATCTGATTTGTTCTCCTCGTTTATGGCGCCTGCTATTGTTGAGGAGGAGGATGGGCTATTATCCGAATTTTCTTTGTTTTTATTCTTTTTGGCAAAGAATGATTTGACCTTGACCTTTTTCAGTGGTGAGGATGGCTTGCTCATCATTGCGTTTGTTTGTACTCTGTACTATATTATCAGTGCACGCGACGTTTGTTAGGGACGTTTGTATTTCAATGTCCGCCTGTATGCGTTGCCTATGTGTGATTATGGCCGGGTAGGCACCAGACACTGCCACAATGAGTTTCTGAGCTCTGAATGTCAACACGCTGCTCACGAAATGGCTAATGTCGTCTGTGTGACTCCTCAACTGCACCACCTCTGACGACCTGCCGCTGCTGTCCCTCTCGTCGTCGAATCTAAAAAGTATATACAATACATTTGCCGAAATCAATACAACTCCGCCTCTCCGCTGGTTCCTTCTGAGCCGTGTGGATGCACGGAAGGATCTTGATCTTGTGAAGCGCCACACGGCACGGGCGGGATGGGATGACACACACGACCTGAAGCAAGAAAGACATCAAAATTTGTTATACCATATTGGTACATAAAAGCTTTTACATACGTAGGTACATAGATACTGTTACCTGGACACATCTGGAATCGGAAGCCTATTATTGCAGCGAAGAGATAAAGATCATGAGATCCGCCCATCATACTACATAGCCCCAAGACTCTACCACTATAACAATGCTCAATCGAATCCGTGCATCAGTAGCGGGTGAAACTCCCGATTCTCCGCGGCACACTTCCTCCTCGGCTGCTCACAACAATAACTCACCATCACCATCGACACCTCAAAGAGGAGGCTTGTTTGGATTTTTGGTTAAAGCAGTCATCTGCCGGATCAATTCCGCAGCAGCATGAGTTGCCCCCTCCTCCTCACGGAATCAGTAGTAATCATGAAAAGGGGATAACTCCCATGGGACCATCCGCTGGTGGATTCTTTGGTGGGCTCATCGGTGGCGGCACATCATCCTCCTCCCCTGCTCCACCATCACCCAGCGTGGAACCGGATTCTCCACGGACCATACGTGCATCTGCTGCGGCGTTATTGAAATTTTCTTCTACTCCTCCTCTCTTTCACGCTAATAATGAATCAAGCAACAACAACAACAACAACAACATCCATAGTGATGACAATCATGATAACACACGCAACAATAACAACGCACTCGAAGAACAAATCAACAAACGAGATCAACACATCATGAAACTCGAACACGACCTCCAAAAACTCCAAAGCCAACAAACCCAACTCACCAAAGACACGGCCACAATCCGCCGACAGCAACTCGAATCAACCCATCGTCACGCCGTGGCCATTCGGTTATGGCGCCGCACGAACGATGGATTAGCATCACGTGTCACCTGCTTTGACACCGAAACGACTCCCGCGGCAGCCAAGGAGATTGCCGCATTAATTCGCGATGCCGCACCGGGGAATAAGGATTCCAGTTATTTAATGATGTTGCAGGATCAATTGGCCAAGGCTACGATTAAATTGGATAATTTGGCGAGTCAGACGGAGATTGTGTTGCAGAAGGGGGAAGAGGTGGTGGAGTCGCTGAGGGAGGAGATGAATGAGGTGATAAGGGAGCGGTGTCGGATGGAGATTGAGTTGATGGATCAGGAGGAGATGTTGGAGGAGGAGATGAAGAGGTTGGTGTTTGAGGACGGAAAGGAGGTTGAAGAGGGTTATGGGGGAGATTGATTTTTTGGGAGAAGAATGCTGTGGAGGGGCGTTGAAGAATCAGGAGGAGGAGGAAGATGGTAATAGTGTTGATAATGATGATGAGGAGGAGGATGGACAATAAATCAAAGAAATGTAGGTGGAGAAAAGATTGAAACAGAAAAGGCGGCCAATGAAAAAGAAAGTACTGATGAAACAGATGCAAGCGACTGAAATTACCCCACAGCCTGCAGGTGTAGACGATGGGTACCAAACACTAGAAAATCAACAATGAACAAGGACAACAACAAGAAAGAAGAAGGACCATCACCAGAAGTCCTACGACAAGAGCTTCGGCAGAACTTGCCATGGAGCGAGATCGATGTCTATCCGTATTACAAAAGAAATTGCGTGATAAGAATGAGGAGTTTAATGCTTTGATGAAATTAAAGGAGAGTCGTACCAAGGCGATTGATAAGATTGAGACAGAGAGGAGAGAACGAGAGGAATGGAAAAGAGGGAGGGGCAGGAGATAATAGCGTAGCAGAATGTTTAAACTGTGTGATGATGTATTATGAATTATGATACATTCGTGTTTAGTCCCTCGCTACGCAATAATATCAAAGGCAGGACAAGAGGTTTCTTGATCACGAGTCATTCAGGCTAGATGGGAAAATTACGTCCCCCTCACTTTCCTTACCGCTAACGCATCAGCATCGATGTCACTTCAATCTACAACTGGCTTTATTTATCCTTCTGCCTATTATCTACGACTCCAAAGATACTTCTTTCAATCGATCAAGGCAAGATGCTACAATAATATAGCATAGCTCTCAAGGGCTTTGTTTGGAGTTGTAGGTTTGAAAGCTAAGGCGTTGCAGATTATAGTGACATCAATGTTGATAGTGTAAGGACCGGTGAGGAGCATGGCTCGTTGAGTTGTAGGCTGGCTGGCTTGATAAAGGCTAGCCAGGTGCAGGTTGACTGGACACGATAAAAGATGAAAGTGTAGAAAAGTGAGACACATTTCCCATTCCGGCAAACGGATCAAGAACTTGTGCCTTGCCTTCAAACTGAGTTGTCGGCAATATGAAGTACGATACCTATCTGGTGACTTGAATAGAAAGATCCATTGATGATCATTCTAACCTTCTTGAGAGAAAACAAACACATAAAAACTACAGTTTTTGCTATGGCTTAAAAATCACTCTAGTATCGCTTCTTTCTACATCCACAGTTCTATTTTCATTTGATTGGATTGACGTAAAGGCCTAGCTCATCTAGCCTCTTGAACACAAAAGCCAACCCCTCGTCGGCTCGAATCTTGTTCTCAATGTTTTCCTGGCAACCTGCATAAATTCTGAGTCTAGGGGCACCTCAATTGCTCCGTTCGGATGCACGCATTCCGGATGAATGGTCATCAAACGCTGCTTGGCTGCTTTTCTCATTTTTATCGCATCCATAGCTTTGGGATGATTTGACAATTCGTAGCAGTTCTTGAACATTTTTTTGTATTCTGCCGGCAGCATTGCATTCAGTGGTGGTTGTGTAAATTCCTTTACGCCTCTTTTGTATTCAGGATCTGCCATTCTCGTAAATCCAGCGTCCCCTGATTGGATTGCTTGTAGAACTTTGGCGATGGCAGGGTCGTTCGAATTTAGTTTGTTCTTCAGTTGCTGCCTTTCCCTTTTAGATAATTGAGATGGTTCGGGCACGTCCTCTGGGGTCTCGATGCTGTTCAATTTCATCAGTTCCTCTGGAGTGTTGTATTGCTTTTGAGGTGGCAGACGGATACACGATAGCTTCAATGAAATTGGTTTCGCCATGCCATGCACAAGGACAGGAATTCTATCACTGTTTTCATGGTCTTTTACTGTTGCTTTCCTAATAATACCAGATTGTCCATTCAGTTCAGGCTTAGATTGGATGTTGCAATTTCATGAGTGTTCAGGAGGTTCATTCGGACCATGACGAAATGGACCATTATCACCGACCATGTTTTGTGTTAGAGGGAGTATTTGCTTATGAGACCAATCCGTCGCCAATCCTCGCCAAAAAGAGCAACGGCCGCTTTCTCGCTTGGACAACTTTTCACTTTTCAAAAACAAGAACATCACAACAAGCACCATGACGAGTATGTAACACCCTATTAGTCGCTTTAATGACCCCATAATACTGCAAACCCGCGTTAGATCATGTTCTTACTGCCCTACCCTATCCTTACGCCATGCACACGATGAAGATCTGACGAAAAAAGGTGAGATAATGTGAAAAGAATGCACTTCCTCCGCCTCCGTACATCTTATCTTTCTTGCTTCTCGCTAACACCATACCCACTCTTCTACTATTATCTGACAATGATGAAGGTTGCTGACATGACGAAGATGTTTGCCGGCGCTTGTGCGTAATTATCGCAAGTCGTGGCGGTTGTTATTCGTTATGTTGCACTACTTCGTGTGCCAAAAGGGTCTTCAAATCCTCCCTAACGTTTAATGCATGATAAGGCAATTCTATCATATCACATAGGAAATACCCTTGCATTATCCAGGTTACTCCTTCTGATCATCATCTTTATGATTTCAATTCTGTGGCAGGTTCCATCAACAGTCATGGGCACCCACCAACGTTTCAAAAAGATGTTGATGGGGAGGAGTCTGATGGCGATGTTGATGGGGAGGAGTCTGATGGCGGAGTTCAGTGATATTGCCACACTTAGAGCTGCTTGATGGATTGAGTAGCAACCTCGGCACCGTGGAAGCCGGTGCTATATAAATTGGGTCCTCTACGGCCCATCGCTGAGGAAAGCTGGCGATTCAATAAATGGCCCAGGACGAGTTAATTGAACGATATGTTGCTTAATAGCATCGACATCTTTTGAACACAACAACTTTGCTGTTCATAAACCAAGGGTTATTTCAGAGTGTCCTGACTTTGAATTAACTTAAGATGTACTGGGAGTTCCTCATGAGCTCACATATCTGATTCTATTGCCTTGACCGATTCAAATTTTAGAAAACATCGGTGATGATAGCTTCACGGCGGTGATGATAGCTTCACAGTCAGCTCAGCTAGTAGGGTAATGTGGGCTTTATTTATATTTCTTCATGTATTGTTGGGAAAACTTATAGGTTGGATCCATAGCTGCCAAAACCCTTATATTTCCTAGAACATCTCCCATAGCGCTATGAGAATTGAGAATTGTCTCTCCTACAAGGAGACTATGGAGTTCTCCCAATGTTCTAGACTTCGGTTTGGGTTTGTCCAGAATCTATCCAAACTTCTTTGGCTCTTGCAAGAGTTAGTGTATCAATGAGGTAAACTTCGTCGAGCATTGGAAGTAACTCGCAGCAACTCTCATACCTTCTCAGTTCGTTCTCCATGAGTGGCAAGTCGAATTGTTCAATGTTGTGACCAATGAAACACAACTTTCGATCTCCACGTGCTTCATTCAAAGCCATAAATAACTTCGCTAGTCCATGCTCAGTTGTGTCCTTTCCAAGAAGGGATGCCTTGGAGATATTGTGACCCTGAATGCATCGGGTGATATTTCATAATCCTCCGGTGGATTGAAGTAAGCTACAATAATAGGATGTTAGCATAAGAATAAAGATAGACATATGACATTCATCACAACTTACCTGAAAAGAGAACTTTGTCCACGAGTGATGCAAATGCAACTTCAAGAATGCGAGCAATTTTCTTGTCCTTGCCAGAAGTTTCTGTATCTAAACCAACATAGTAATAAGTTTTGAAATCTAAGCAAAGACCGTCTCTTCCTTGATCACAAATAATGTGATGAAGTGGAATAGTGTTTGGGTCATAAACGGCATCATCACTTGAGTTCATCAGATGACGAACTTCAGCCCTGGTCTCATTTAGTGACCTCACTTGAGAGCAACGTTACCAAAGTGATTTGGTGTTGTAAAAGTATTGGCCATCTTTCACTTGCTCAATAGATAGAGCATCCGATTTCATATTGACAAAGCTAGTAAACCCACATCTTGCTTTTCCAAAGTTGCCTGGAACAATATGACAAGTACAATGAGAGTGTAGACATCTCAGTTGGGTTTCGCCATCACTATATATAGTCACTTGGTTCCCTAAGCACTTTTCATTGTCCTACAAGGAGAAATTCAATTTAGTTAGGAGAGTAGGAAAAATGACACCAAAAAGATGGAAGAAATGTACTTACGCCAACATTAACTTGAACGTCAGAGACTGACAAATGGCCAAGAAGAGCAATACACATATTCGCACCACACTATCCCATTCAGACATTCTTTTGTGAAACATATTAAATGATTTGTATCCGCACGATCCGAGATCAGATACTCATACCAAGAGGATATGTTATATCCTTAATTTCATAAGTTGCATTGTCATCGGTAATGATATCATGATATCCACATACAACACTGTTTGCCAAACCAGCAATACGGATACTTCTGAAAAAATCAGAATCAACTCCTGGGATGCCCACAATCTTGCTTTGAAGTACCCGTGCGAGAAAGTACCAACCAATGATATCCGTCACCTCGCAACCCGAGCGCTGTTTTGAATGCCTTCAGACACTTATTCCGAAAGGAAGAAATGATGTGATGCAAATACAATGCTAGAATGACATTTGGGTGCTTGTAGAATGTCTTCAGTTTGTCTGATCTAGACGGACTTCCTGCTGGCATGTCTTTTCTTCCAATTGGATAGGGGTGATCCTGAAGCCAAGCTCTCCTAGGATACCGACCACAACCTATACTCTCGACGATTTCATCGCTGGCAAGCCAGAGTGCGAGAATTTCCATGCAAGAGTAATCTTCAATCTCCTTCACATTTTCTTGTACATGAATCAGTTGTCTTCGGTTGAGCACGCTTGCATCGATTATGCTAAACTTCAGCTTCAATAGTTGCTCTACATCGTTGTTACAACTACCGGCTTTCTGCGTGTACAATTCCTCCGCTTGCGGATCTGTTTTCAAATAATGGTCCCAAATCTTCCAAAACATTGACAACAGTTTCTCGCACCAGTTTCTCGAACTCATCACCTGAAGTTGGTGGTTCGTCACAAGGCAGCAGTTTCTCAAATAGAGAGGACGGTGTAGGTGTCAATTCAACTTCCCTCTCATCCTTAGTTCCCTCATTGATGATCAACTTCTCCGTTTCAATTTTATAGTCGCTCTGTGAATTCTGTGAAGATCGACGTTCAATCTCATCTAACTGTTCCTTCGTCATGGGATCAAGTATTGATATTACCATGGCAGCACGACGACCACCATCACTTTTGAATCGCTTCATCGCTGTTTGTGCTTCATCATTATTACGTTTGCTTTGGATTGCATGTCACGCCACATGTCATCCCAATTTGCTTGATCTGTTTGTGATGTTGCTGCTGTGTTTGGTCGACCATCCTGATCCTGTTTAGACCACAATGTCAGGTTCTCTCTCATCAAATGAATGATGGCTGCAGAATGTCTATAACCCTCCTTAGTTAACGCATCAAGTTGGGCAAGAGCATCATCAACGGCCTGCTTGGTAATGTGAGATGCTCTATCACGATCCTTGAGAATTTCGTCGCAAAATACAGAGTAGTTGAGGGCAAGCCCTAGCCGGATAGGGTGAGTATTATTCATGTGGTGGGATGCAGAGCTCATCTCTGTGGCAGTTCTGTAGCTGTCAGAAGCAGTGGTAACAGATGATACACGTTTCATCATATTGTTGGAATTCAGAGAGGTATCGGTAATAATCTCCTTTCATTTTCGGTAGTAAAAGACTTCGGCTTCTTCTGTTGTGGTACCGTAAGGGGGGAACTTTACAGTTCTCAGATCCCTAGAAATCATCTTTTTTTGGAGAAAACGATTCACTAAAGGTCTCGTTCGAATTGATTCTTTAAACTAGAGAGATTGTTAGCGACCACGTGGCCAATAGTGTAATAGTCGAAGATGCAAACCATCATGTTCACAACATCGATGACACCGGCATCTCATTCTACTATCTCTTGCGAGTATGGCAAGTGTTCGTCTGCTGTGCTGACTATCATACTTTTCGAGATATGACCATTTCAAATTTTTGAATGGGCTGGTGGCCGCCGACGGGCCGCCGGTGGGACTTGTTCTTCGACGGCTTGTATTCGCCCTTGGTGGTCGACACATCATCTTGTGCAGCATCGACACTCACTCTACTACTATCCAGCAGGCTCAAACAGCTTTATATCGTGAATAACGTCGCACAAGTATGTCTCTTGATACCCTTTCGTCAGGGGTGTCTGTAGGGGGCTTTGAACCGATAATAACATCGTTGGGACTGTCAGAAATAGTATTTATGCGGTGGTATGCCTCTTGGATGATGTTGGTGATGATGGGGGTTGATTGGCAATGTTTATCTCATCATGTGGAAGGTGTACGAGTGCTCTGCGCTAGTGGTCTACTTCATACTTGATTTACGTACCTACATACGCAAAAAAAGATTGCCGCCGACACTCATTCAAAGCATCATTTCAATGACACCCAGTATGGAAGATGCCGTCGCTGTCCACAGGGGCGCTACAGAAAGCAACTCGGAAAGCAATTGTCCTCTTTTATTCAATGATAATTCCACTCTACAGAATCAATTCTTCACTGACCAAGCGTCAGTATCATTCTTAGTGAGAAATGTGGCGTCGACATCGATGCCGATACGGTGGCAAAGGCTTTTGCGGCGGGTGGAGAGAGGCAGATATTCATTGCAATTGAAGGACATGAGTTATTGGGCACGAGGGCGAGAGCGTTTTATTTATCGTCTACAAAGCGCACAGGCTTCTGGGCGGTCCATACATTACTGCAATCGGTTGGTTTGATTCTGTGAAAGCTGCAGAAGCAATCAACCCCTTTGTCGGCAAGAGCATCGCGGACTGTGCAATCATCGATAAAAAGGTGAAAGAAGTATTGGGGAAGCAACTCAAGAAGGAGGAGGAGCTGTCCAGCACATCCACCCTAAACTCATTGAGCTAGGGGTCATGGACAAGAACTCCAAGTATCTTAGATGCATCATGCATGCTCTGTCTAAGCCGTTTGAAAACGCGTGTAAAAGTGCGTTTGGCGAACAGGGCCTCGGCAAGTGCACTGTTTTCCAATTGGCATACTCTGCTATTACTTTGTTCAGGAAGCTTAACGAGCAAGGAGGATTGGAACTAGTCGACAAGTACTCTTCTAAACTTCTCGAAGTATTGAACAATAGCGAAGGATGGGAAGCAGAAGGAACAGAGATGTTTCCTCAGGCAATGAATGCGTACAAAGCAAAGATCGACGATGACGACCACGATACCATCAAGGAGTTTACGAAAGATTTGAGGAACTTGCAATTGCCGGTAATGACAAGATGGAAGACTGTTCCCAAGGCGCTTGAATTTCTGGTAGACAACTGGGTCCCTACTTATTTTATGAGTGTGGTAATCATCCAGAAAGAAGGATCCAAATCTGCTTTGTATCAGATTGCCTGCGATATTGTCTCTCTAATGACATTACGACCTGCTCCTGTTGAAGCTGCTTCGAACGCGGATGCTAATGGATCCGCACCCAGTAGCGCACCCAGTAGTGAGGATGGGAACATTGATACTGCTGCTGCCGCCGCCGCCGCTCCAACACTACAGAAAGGGGACACTCCCATTCTATTATCCCAAGCTTTCTTCCTCGTTGCATTTTCGAAATATTACTTCACTCCTTGGTTTGATTCTGGGATGCAACCTGATCCACAGTTTGGTTCGGATAGTCATGGTCACAACTCACGGCTCTTTGTTCAGCAGACGTTCTTGATGAGGGAGGAGCTGGATGAAATGATGGGAGATAATAAATGGAAAGAAATGCCTGAATTCCGTCACTACATTGCCTCGCTAGCTGGGTTGCCAAGTCTAGGTGATGTCAAAAAGGGTGGGTTAGAGTTCATGAACAAGGCAACTGATACTTTCTTCCGGGAATACAACACCAGCTTTATCAAGCATATCGAGAATGTGTGGACATCTACAATGATACTCCCCTATATTATCGGTGGACATCCAGAGCTAGCTCACGAGTTCATTCGTTGGCTCAGAGCTTCTGACGATGGAGATCTAGCAGCAGATAACTTTGCTTGGTCAACGAAGGAAATCGAGATTGAGAATCAAAAATCTTACGGGGAAAGCCATGAATGCCGCATCGACGCATGCATGATATGCTTGACGAAGAATGCCGATCCAGGAGTGATATTGGAAGACTCCTTCATTGCAGAAATCAAAGACTCACTCTTCGAATCTTTGGAGTCGGAAGAAGTAGTGAACTTCCTTGATAGATCGAGATGGCAGCAAGCGGACGAATATGATCCCGTTAGAAAGCGAATCTGCGAAGTGGTTGCTCCCCATGCTTCGCAACAACAGCGGATTGAATGCTTGGTGCAAGAGATCAACGCAATGGCAAGAACAAATGTGAAAGAGGCTCGCCGAACCGTTCGTGTAGTCATTTTTGTCACCCTCAATCACCCATACAATCGCGAGTCTGTAGACAAGAAGAGAGAAGAAAGGTCTACTATGAAAGAGAAGCTGAAAGTCAAACGAGTCAATGGAACCGAGCGCATCACCGGCTACTTCAATCATGTCGAGGGTGTTCTCGCAGAAGCTGAGAAAGCAGTGGAGGAAGCTGGGGAGCAAAAGTACAAGGACATATTCGACCATTATCGTAAATCTGACAACAAAACAAGTGCTGTTGAAAGGGAGAAGAAAGTGCAAGGCTTCGAGGCCGCAACTGAAAAGCCGAGGAATATCACGAAGAACCAGCGTAGAGGAGATATTTTCATTCCTATTGCGGTGGGAGGAGGCATAGCACTCAGTTACTTCGCCAAGAAACGCAAAAACGAAAGCGTTGTCAGAGAAGAGATTGCCTTCCGTGAAATCAAACTTGATAACGTACAGCTGCGCCTGAATGAGCCACCTCTGGAGACGATGGAGCTTGACAAGATGAAGGTACTACTCCAACAGGACGAGGCTGCTAGGCTTGCTCGCAACGACATGGTGAGAGAAGAAGGTACATCGTGGATGAAAATCAACTCAGTTGATCCGCTATCTCAAGCAATGAAAGACGAGGTGACGAACTACCTTGCGTTTAGGAATGCAAATAAGAATTAATAGTACAAGAACATGTATATTAGCATACAATTCGCAAGGGCGTCCCGTCGGCGGCCACCAGCCCATTCAAAAATTTGAAATGACCATATCTCGAAAAGTATGATAGTCAGCACAGCAGACAAACACATGGAATACTCGCAAGAGATAGTAGAATGAGATTCCGGTGCGTTTGACATGCGAAACGGCTCATTCGACTGGCAGCACAGTGGCCTGTGCTCGCTAACTAACGCTCTAGCTTTAAACTTATTTTGAACGAGGCCTTC
>JAHBBA010000140.1:0-52576 GCA_018806925.1 Skeletonema costatum | reverse complement strand
CAATCGAGCCGTTTTTCGCAGCATGGCCTTTGCTTTTGGGAGAGGCCATTTCGTATGTCAAGGTTCCGTTGATGATAAAAACTTACCGTGAGTGTTTGAGTTTGGTTTATGCTGAGTTCGGGTTTTGAGAATGCTTTATGTTTATCTTTATCTCATTTCTAACGCTCCCACATCTTTTATTGTACACTTTTTCCAACCAGCTGTTTGGATTTCCTAAGGAGAAGAGATTGTAGTATTGGGCTTTCGTGAGTACATATTACATTGAGTTGCTATATTACGCGAATCTTTTATCATCACTAATTTCTTTTACTTTCTTTAATTCTAGTGGACAGCGAGGATTCTCTTACGGTACGATTATTATACTCCTGAGAAGGCAGACAGCATGCTACACTTCTTACCGGACGAAAAGAAATTACCTATGTTTTGGAGAACTTGATACTTAAAAGGCTCTGGACTATCAGTATGAATCGGCCTCAACTCAATTAATACACATGCAGCCTGACAGTGAAAAGGATAAGCAATGCATTCGCACGATGAGGACTAAGTATGGTTTTAGGCAGTTCGTGATACAAAACGCTTCTTTGAAGACGTTTGGAATCCATGTTGAACACAGACAGCGAACACAATTTGTGTGACATTTGTTGGCAAAAAAACCGAGGCAAAAGAAATTCAATCCCTTATCGGCGGACCGGATGGGTTCTTTATGGGGATAGATTACAACAAATTGGACTTTTAAAGTTTGTTGACCCACGCAAGAGAAAGACTGTAAACAGTTTGAAGAGATAAACTAGTGTACTGGTTGATGACCCACGTACGAAGCCATCCACGGGGCCTTATTCACGTACGTCCCACCAACTGTAGGCAGACAGGAGCGTGAAGGCGAAGGCTCGAAAAGGATCTATGACGTGAGTGTGAGTTTCCGCCTCCCTGCGCGTGGGAGCAATACGAACATACATCGCACCTTAAGAGACGATACGCTTGTCATGTCTGAATTTGACGACGGAAGTGGAATAGGAGATTGTGCTGCCAATACAAGAAGAACAGGAGGGATGTTTCCGATGATTACACAGATATGGTAGGATTTAGAAGAGGCGCGAGCAAAGAGCAGGCAATAGAAGCGAGTAGTACCGGATCGGACAACTCCATGCTCAGAGTGGTACTCAATAAAGGCAACAAAAGAACAACAATCAGTAAGTTCCGCCTCGACAACCAGCAAACTAACAATCACCGTGCTTGCGTCTTCCTTATGAAGTAACATCGACGAAGATGAAAATAATATCGTTATTATCAGCATTAATACTACCCTGCTGCTGCCTCGCGTGGAGCCCTTCCTATTCGCCTCTCTGTCCATATGGTCGGGTGCCACCTCTTCAAAGTGCTGCCGATGATAATGATGACAAATCCTTCAGCGAAAGCCATCACTCAAAGAATAGCAGAAGTGCAGAGAGAGAGAGTCCGTATTTTGTATCAGGTCTGCAGAACAGAGTGAAGAAAATAGTCGAAGCAGATGAGTTGGAACACTGTAATGTCATCGAAGGATTGCAAATAACAACATCATTGTTAGACCTACCCGTCGTATGTTTGGATGCATTATTAACAAACCAAAGACTCCAAGGATCTACTACTGACCCGACGTTTTGCAATTTCCTCCGTTACACTGGGCTTGGGAGGTAGCTTTGGTTATGACGAGTATTAACCAATCGACAAACGAAGGATGAGAAGAGTCGGCGTAGTTGCGAAGATTGAATTGGTAGATGTAGATGCTAACAGTGACTCCAACAGCAGCTTCTGCCCAACTAGCGTCACATTTTGCAGTTTGTTTGGAACCCGGCGATGCGAAATACTTGGTCCAGAAGAAAGGATGAAGACTCGCATTGGGAGATGGAGGCGATCGTACGATCCAGATGGTGAGGAAGTCTAGGTTGGGATGGGGCTTAGAAAGCTTTGTGGACAGTGCAAAAGAATGTACCAAATTTTTGACAAACACTGACATAGCAGTGAGCTCAGAGTCGTCTGATACACAGTGGACAAACAGCCGAGTCCAGACATTATTGATGATGCGGAACGAAGAGATGAGGATGCTAGTGCTGAAGCCGTGTGCCAAGGCCGCACAGATAATTCCACTGATTGAGCAGTGGATGGCTCTAGCTTCCGACTCAAAACTACCTACGATAACGTTGATGTTGTGGCGAGAACCAGGCGGAAGGCAGGTCAACCTGGACTTACCGTAAACGCAGCAGCTTTGCTGAAAAGGGTTACAGCAAGAACTAGGACCACGACCTCCTCCAGAGCTTCCTACAGCCTTTAGCGCTATGGGGGAGTGCTTTGATCAATCCGCTACCGGCATTAGGAGTCGCAACCGAGCTGAGAGGAGCAGTATTGGAGGCGAATGGAGCGGAGAAATAAGCTTGCCATCCTCGAAAAGAGGATTGGTGAAAAGCATCAACAATTTGAATGGCTCAAGACCACTGAACATGTGAGCACATTATGTACATTATATTAAGTTTACAATGACAATGAGATGATATATGCATCAATTCAGAAGTAGCTAACTATTCTTTGGATCTCCATTGAGCCAAGCAGGAATGTCAATTGATATGTAGTTGGGCGCAATCGTATTCATGAAGTGATTCGACGATGCTCTCCTTGATCCACTTCGATATCAGAGGGAATGAACCGAAGTCAACACCTTTCAGGCCACTGCAAAATCAAATGTTTAAAGCACACGAATGAGTCTCTTAATATAATGCAGCAACAAACACAAAACACACACATGATATATAACTCACTTCTGACTCCGCGGTTTCGATGCGCAATGAAAAGTCTGGAATTTCGTGCGACAACGACACGTTCACGTAATGAAACGAAAGGGTAACTTGGAATGTTTTTGGACGGAAACATCAAGCTGTAAACTCGGTGTCTAAATGAGTTGATGGATAGAGTTGTCGTCGGCACCATCTTGTAGTCAAGGGAGCTTGGGCGAAATATCTAATAGCAGCTCTGCTTCCATTAATATGCCCACATCGATCCTCATGTAAGCAACAGATAAATCAGCCGTCAACCTTCAAACGGTAACATTGTGATGCCTTTTATCATGGGAGGTGTTTTTGCCCAACGTGAAAGAGTTGAAAGAAAACATGAGCTACTCCATTTGGTTTTCTTGTCTGCCCACTCAACGATTCTACTAAGCTATCCGTTGCGAACGAAGACAGGTACGGTTCCAATCCACCAAACGAGTCACTCGTCGTATTATCATTTACTCGCCAAAACACTGTGCAAGATTGTATTCAACCACATCGATGACTCCAAGTAAGACACATGAGATTGACCGATGGATTCAATTGCGTTGTGGTAACCAAGTAACTCGGATTTTCTGCACACACAAGATAAAAATGTAAGAGGCACATAACAGTATTGACAACAAAAACAAGCAGTACATCCATCTTCCGCATACCTTTTGATAACAGCTGCCTTGTATTGTGATGACCGAGAGAGGAACAGAAAACCCCACTGCAAACAACAACGTAAGATAAAAACATCTCCGAGAAGGAAGAAAGGAAAGAGCTGAATATCGCGACTTGGGCAAACTTACCCGAGTAAAGCAGTAGGAGGATTGATTTCCTATTAAACACCAACGACCAAAAACCAGCCTGCTGCCAGAACAAAAAGCTTCATTGGCGATAGAACGACGAAGAAGATGCCTTTTGCAATACGCTTGACGAAGGAGGACCTTATTTGCCGGTCCTCCACCTTCGTTGTCCAATCAGCAGTAACAGTTGTATGAGAATCTGTATCATTGTGTGTGTCATGGGTGAATGGCTCATGCGGAGCACGAATTTGTTCCTTCGGTACAGATATATGCGAAGGCTTTTCTGGTGGCTTTCCGTGTTCAACGAGTCGGTTGTCTTTGCTTCGTTGTCGACTTAGTAATATAAGCGAACCTAAGTAACATACCACAAAAAACTCCGATCAGTTCTGGTGCTAGGACTTCCAACACCTAAGGTATCCGCCATGATATCATCTACATTGTTCATAGCCCACAAGAAGAAATATGATTGATCATTGTAGTCATCGTTATCGTTCATTTGGCTTTCGACTAGAGAGGATCCATCGAGCTTGGTGGTATCGTTTATCACCGAGGTAGTTGCTATATCCAGATGATCAGTGTGGAGACCGTTTTGTTTCGTGCTTTCTTTCGTGGCAATATCCAGCATGTGTCTTTTCTCTTTAGGTGTCAACCCCGAGTCCAATGCGTGCTGACTCTCTGTTGCAAACATGTCTGACATCGACATAGCAATGTCGCCAACAAATCTAACCGCACCCTCAGCAATAGACGCCGCGGCGAAAGTGACCCCTTTAACAAACAAACAAAGTCAGTTTTTCAGTTGATAAAAAAGAACAACGAAATCAGCTAAGGGCAACTGATGTACTTACTTTCAGTCGCAGATCCTGCCAGCAAAAGAGAATCAGCCACCTGTTCGATGCTTTCGCCAAGCAATCGTACGTTTTCTCCAGCAGCTTTTCGTTTGCTCGTCCTTTGATTCCCCGAGTTTGGTTCTTCCGCCCTGAGAAATGCGATCTCTCTTAGCACTGCCATGTTCAATGGCCGACCCCAAACTGTTCACCGCAAAACCTGACAACCTGAACACTCCTCCAGCTAAACGCGCTGTACCACCTGTGCAAACAGCAGCAGTTTCTCCAGTGAATCTTACAGCGTCTGCAACTGCTCCCAAATACTGAAGCAGCAACTCGAAATGATTGAGATAGAAGTAACGCTCCTTCTTTCTCTGCATCTGTAAGACTCTCAGTGTATTCATTGTCTTGTTGAGAGTTGGGTCTGTCACTACCAATGATTCTTTGAGATCTTCTCCGATGATTGTTTCCTTTTTGTTTAACTGTGTCAATTGGGTGGTTAGAACCGTCAGCTATATGAGGATCGTGCCAAACGACGTTCACTCGTTTAGGATGATCAACTGAAAGCACAATCTTTTCACAATCGCCTGTACTACATGCATCTTCTAATGCACTGACCACATCATCATCATCTCCAATGAGTAAATTATTGTCAGAGTATTCTGCTTTTTCTTCCTCGGAGCTTGCATTTTCATCGCTCTCAGTATAGACAATGCACATACGATCACGACGAAGATGGGAAAACTGCAGAGGCATTTTTGGCTTGCCTTCGTAACACCGTCGAAGCTCGTCCATTGTGTAATTTGTCAATTTTTTCATTGCTTGAAACTTGGGTTCTTCGTGCTGCAAGATTTTGTGTTTGTGCTCGGCAACAATGTCACTATTACCAGTAATATCACAATCTTCTTCACTTATTTCCTCTTGATCATCAGAATCATCGTCGTCTATTGTTTCAATAAGAGTAAGCATCTATCACATCATCTGAATCATCAAGAAACAGAACAGTGACAACTGATCCCACTGCAACAGCGAGGGTTAGTCTTGAATGAAGGCACCAGTACTTACAGCAGCAAAAGCAGATGGTTGCCGCTGCTCCTGATACTACAACTGCAAGTATCTCTTGCACAAAATGTTCTTTTGGATAGTCGTCATTTTGATCAATCATTTCCTCAATGCTGGCATGCCGTTTCGTTTTATTTGGTGCGCATTGCTTTTCTTTTGGATGTGTTGTTGTTGCTGCTGCTGCTGCGTTTTGAATCTTTTTGTGAAGCTTTGTTATGAATATTGATGAAGATTGTTTCATGGAGGTAGATTTGGAGGTAGATTGGTGTTGTTTCGCCTCCGTTTTTACTAGATGTATGCACGCCCTAATGATGCAATATGATCACCCCAAGTCGATGAACCATCGCGTGCAGCTCTTGCAATGATTTAAGTGACCTCTTAAAAAGGATGTCGTAGTGTCTCTTCCTCTGCGGTCGTGGTCTCTTTTTTCTGATGTTGGCGTCAGAGCACTACTCAGACGAAGTGCATTTGATTGTATGGCATCATTAAACGCCACCACGGCAAGTATTGCCAGAACGACATACGTTCTTCTCATGATGCCCGTTAATTTAGACACGTTAAATAAAGGGACGTGCTCCGTATTGTTTCTTCAATTTATCATGGATTATCATCGTGCTTATCAACATCCGTCCACCTTAGATACTTACTCCGTGTTTAAAATTTTGAATGTATGGTGTCAGCTGACAAAAGAGGGTGACCGGCCATTCTTGGGGCTTCCCCCAACTAATAGACCAGAATCTATCAGAAAGCTTTTGGCAAGCTAGAGAGATTCATTATGTGAGTTCATTGGAGGGGCGTAGGCAGATGCCCCCCATTCCTATGCGAACTCCGAATCCACTAACTCACTATTCTCATCAAGACTTCCATCAAACAAAATCTGCTCACCACATCGACGTTTGTCTCTGTACATGAGGAAGAATGGCGACATCAGCATCCTTTCTATCTGGTGTTCTATTCCGGCACACATCTCGTGCGATCCGTCATCAAGGACGGCATCACTACAAAACGTGCTCCACATCGACCAATCACAGCATTAGATATGCTCCTCCACCAATATCGTCGATGAGAACATCCTTTCCAGCGCGATCACTGACTTCGTCTACATTGCAATCGTCGCGACCTTTCAAAGTATTGGGTTTGCAACAAGTTGCTATCGGATCACTCGACAAATCAGCTCTCTCAAACTTGTGGTGCAACATCTTCGGCGTGGAACAAATTGGCAGCTACAAAAGTGAGAAGGAGAATGTTGATGAAGATATATTACTGCTAGGAAAGCCTGGTAGTCCACACTCAGTAGAAGTAGATTTGATGGTGCCAATTGATCAAGACAAATCTCCAAAGGTACATGTACACACACGGAAAACACAGCTTGGTCCAAACTGTCCGCCTTTCTCTAGCTCATAATCTTTCCACGACGTGCCTGACATTACCATCATACTTACCAAGAATCTCACGTCCTTATCTTGATTGTCTCTACTCCATAAAGGTACATGTACCTCCACTCAACCATATTGGGTTGTGGGTTGATGATTTACCAGAGGCAGTAAAGTGGATGGAAAGGAATGGTGTAAGGTTTACTCCAGGAGGTATTCGTAAAGGTGCTGCTGGACATGATGTGACGTTCATTCATCCAAAAGGAAATGAGCAGAGTCCAATCGGTGGAGGTGGAGTTTTGATTGAACTAGTACAGGCTCCAAAGGAAGTTATTGAAGCATTATCTTAGAGAGGATTGCATTCTGGATCAATCTCATTTATTTATCCAATAATTCACCTCCCAAGAAGTCCAGCATTTCTTTCACTCGTGCTGATCTAGTAGGGAATAGATGACCCTGCTCGTGTACAATGAATTCGCCATTTCCGCCATTCTCAACAAGCTCTCTAGTCCAATCTAATGATACCATAGCGTCAGTCGCTCCAGCCAAATGAAATTTAGGTATATCTCTTCCGGTTTCAACCGACCAATCTGGTTGTGATTCTGCCAATTTCTTTGCCACTTCAAAAGCTTCTGGAATGTGTGGTGCACCCGCAGTTAAAATTGCTCTGACGTTTGGCAGTACTCCGCTTAATGCAAGCGCAGTTGCAAGTGTGCCGCCCTGCGAGAAGCCGATTATTGCATCATATTTGTCATTCTTTGTTTGTTCTGCAACATACTCAAACGCTTCTTGGACCATGGTATGAGATCCGTCTTCCAATCTCAGCCACCAAGCTCTTGCATCCTCATTCTCTGGCTCTAATAAAATTGGTCCATCTAAGAAATGGAGTTCATATTCTCGTGCAATTTTACGTCTTGCTCCTGCTATCTTGTTGGAAAATACGGCAGCTGATTGAAATTTCCCGTGCAGGCAAAGAATTCGAGGTTTGCATGACGAGTCGTTATCATTAGAAGATGTTGATGCAAATGACGTAGTCGATGCCGGTCGGGAGAGAGACTTGGCCATCAATCGAGGTGAAGAATGGTGAGACGACGAGTTGATGAATGCAGTACCAATCAAGACAACGGGAGATTTTGATAACATTCCGATGGTTGTAGCTCTTATCCAAGCAGAGGTTTAGATGGTTATGGTATTACGGATTGCTACGGGTTGCTTGCTGCCTCAATTGCGATGGTTCTGCACAAACAAAAAGGAGAAGGGGTGGAGAGTGGAGGTTTAGGAATTAGTATGATTCTACGTACGTGTTATCTCTCCCCCTCTTCGTGCTTTTGGTTGGTGAAGGTGAAGTAGAGCTCCACCACTGCGTTATCCTATTGGCCGCTGCCACAGCTAAGGTTGCTACATGAGTAGCCTTCGGCGCTGTTTGTTCTTTCTCGTCCTTCTTATTTCGACATCAGAGGTGGTGAACTCATTTAATTTGGTATGCCCACTACTTGTGCAACGATCGCAACTAATTGGCCATAGGTCGACAAGCCATCTCGCCGCAGATAAAATGTCGTCAGCTGATCTATCATCTCCAAGCCACAACGACAACAATGTTGGTCAAATGCTGGGCGGGCTTGTATTCATCAAGACTAGGGATCTTGCTTCGTTGGAAAAGTTCTACATTGAGACTATTGGAATGCAGCTGTGGCTTGAACAACCAAACATTACCATTCTTCATCATGGAAATATGATACTAGGGTTCCATCAAATTCAGAACGTGGACGAGCAAGAGCCTGATTTGCAGGGAATGTACACTTTTGTGTACCCTTCGCTGGAGCAAGTGGATGATATGCACGCGAAGCTGCAACACGTAGCTGATGGAAAGCCAAGGCATAACGAAAGATATCAAATCTATCAATTCTTTGCAAAAGATCCGGAGGGGAGAGATCTCGAGTTTCAGGCATTTTTGCACCCATTGAAAGAAGTTAGCTCTGCAGTGCCAAAATAGAGGAAGAGGAATAGGAACCAATGAAATGTATAGCTAGGTAAGAATACTGTCCGCGGTGAATGCATCATACAAGGGAATCAAACCACAATGACGATACAAACACTTGCACAGGGATGTCGAGTCGGTTCAATTATCTGCTTGTTGGCCGTGATTCCTCCTCGCTGCGTTAGCGTGGCGAACCGAGGATGAGCCCTTTCAGAGAGGTCGTACAATGAGCTATTACGTTCATCGGCAATCGACAATGAGACTTTAATCTTCTCTCGGAGTGGTTAGATTCTGGATATACGTGTGTTGCTGACCTGCAGCTGTTTATCTTTCCGCCTACCATACCGCTCATATTAATTTCTTTCTTTTTCAATTTCAGCGTGATGAAAGGACCAGTAAAGAATGATGTAGATGTAGAGTAGCGAATAAGAATGCCCCTGTCTTTATTATACACTTAATGAACACAAGTAAAGTAGATAATACCCACGATAAGATTCAATTTACTCATCGTCGCTGTCAAATGTGATCTTCACTGCCTTCTTCATTGGGCCTGCTTTTGGGCCGAAGTTACCGTACAGCTTGTGTTCCTTCTTTTTGATAGTACTTCCGAACTTCATTAGCGATTCAGGAATATCCTGTCCTGCTTGTTTCATTACTTGTTGAAGCTCTCCGGCGTGACTCTTATCCCCGGGCTGGAAGAAAGTGTAACTGATACCATTCTTGCCAGCGCGACCAGTACGTCCAATACGGTGCACATAATCTTCAATTGTCAATGGGAAAGTGTAATTGAGAACTACCTCCACATCAGGGATATCCAATCCGCGAGCAGCCACGTCAGTTGCCACTAGAATAGGGCAACTTCCATCCTTGAACTCGCTCAGCGCCTGCTCGCGCTTATCTTGTGTTTTGTCACCGTGAATAGATGCGCATGAAAAGCCCCACCTGCTCAAAGTGCCCTCCAACCTTGATGCTTCCTTCTTGTACAAAGCAAACACCAAAATACGATCATTTTTGCGCTTTCCGCTAGTGTACTTCTTGAGCAATTCCCTCAGACGAGGCTCACGTTCGCGATCATCAATGACTTCCACTGTCTGTGCCACACGCTTGTTCGCTGATAGTGAATCATCAACCGCATTCTCACCATTCGATCCGACAATACTCTCAAACCCAACGTAGATACAAATCGGGTTGACCATGAACTCCATAGCCAACTTCTGAATTACTGCGGGCCAAGTAGCAGAAAACATGGCAGTTTGACGTGATTCTTTATCCTTGCATTGAGAGATAATGTAACGCACATCCTCTTCGAAGCCCATATCCAACATGCGATCTGCCTCGTCCAACACCAAGTTGCTAATTTTGCTAAGATCGCATGAACCATCGTTGATGAGATCCTTGAGTCTACCTGGTGTCGCTACAACGCAGTCTACACCCTTTCGAAGAACATCCTTTTGAGTTGGTTTAGGAACACCACCGTAGATTACTACGCTTGTCAAATTCACAACCTTTCCAAACTCTTCTAGCACCTTTTGTGATTGCATTGCCAACTCACGCGTGGGTGCCAAGACGAGCATACGTGGTGAACGTCCACGTTTCTCAGACATTGCTTTATCTTTGGCCATGACAGCAAGAGCAGGCATGGAGAATGCGAGTGTCTTACCACTGCCAGTCTCTGCAATTCCGACGACATCGCGATGCTGTCCGCTTGAGTCTGAAGTGAGAAGTACAGGCTGTTTCGGTGTAATATATGATATATGTTGAGTTGTGAGATTGTGAAGATATGATTATCAATTGTGTACAAATACGCAGAAGAAATAACTTACCCAGCACTGAGCTTGAATAGGACTTGGCTTTTGGAAACCGTTTACTTCCGTGCACTGCTTCAATAGCTTATCAGGAATCTTCTCTACGCAGAGAGGATCACTGAACGATTGGAAAGGAAAATATTGTTGGTTACCAGGCAATTTCTTGGTTTCTTTGGCACCCTCCTCTCCCGATCGCGAATCCATGAGTACAATTTTGTTCGTCTTTCGCCATTCTTGAATAGATTCATTATCAGCAGGTGCTGCTGCATCTGCAGAAGAACTTTCCTTCTTCTTCTTCTTGTCCTTCTTAGATTTCTTAGCCTTCTTCGGGGCATCGTCGCCGGCATTTTCATCGTCATCAGACTTTCTCTTCTTCTCTTTCAGCATGACCATTTTGCCATCAACCTCAAACGCATCGCTCTCTTCAATCCATTTGCTGACTGTCTTTTTGCATGAAGGTACTTCACTGTCGGATTCAAACTTTTCGAGGAGTTCCTTTGCAAGAGACTTCAGTTTCATGGATGATCCTTGACGCTTCAGCGTCTTCTTTGCGGCCTTGATGACCACTTTATTGGATGATTTGCTGGTGGCGGTTGTTGCGGCTCCCATGTTTCTTCGATGTATGTAGTAGCAAAGATTGAAAGAACAAAAGCATATTGTGAGAGCGGAAGGATTGGTGGGCGGATGAGTTTGATTGGCTGTCTGGGCCTGTAGGATGTCTACGTGTCGGAATTAGTACTGGTTATTTCGCCATCGCTCGCTCTGGTGAGGCAAAACGGAAACTGGAAATGGCATTTCAACTCGAGTTGATGCGTACTTTGTCACAAGTGAGCTTCCATTATTACATCAACAATAGAGAGTATAATACCATCACCATGACGAACTTTTCTCTCGCAGCTGCACTACTGTTGGTGCTCTCAGCGCCTATCTCCACTGCCTTCACGGTACCGGCTTCATCTGTTGTGCATCAAAAATCTCCTGGGTCACAACTACGTCAGCGCTATTTGGAAAGAAACGCAAAGGCTCAACGCCAGGACCTAACCCTAACTACTCAGCCAAAAAGGGACAACAAAAGCAAGAGAAGGCGTCGGTAAAGGAGGCAAGGTTCGATGCAGCAACACGTCAATTTATGTTCACACTTGTGGGCTTGACAAAGACCCTTCCTGACAAATCAAAAGATATCCTCAAAAACATCAATTTATCATTCTACCCCGGGGCAAAAATTGGAGTTGTTGGTTTAAACGGCAGTGGAAAGTCTACTCTCTTAAAGATCATGGCAGGTGTAGAGAAGGAGTTTGATGGAACTGCCCGCCCGTTACCAGGTGCTTCAATCGGATATCTCCCCAAGAGCCCGTCCTTGAATTTGAAACTGTCCAGGAGTGTATTGATGCCGCTGTCGCTGCACCAAAAGCTATCCTTGATGAATACAACGAACTCAGTATGAGTATGGCAAACCCAGACATTACTGATGAGGAGATGACTAGTGCAATGAATAAACTTGAGACGATTGGTAACAAAATTGAAGCTGAGAACTTGTGGGAGCTGGATAGGACAGTTGAACGAGCAATGGACTCCCTTCGTGTGCCTCCCGGTGATGCCAAAACGGCTGTCCTCTCTGGTGGTGAAAAGAGGCGTGTATCCCTTTGTCAACTGCTTCTTGGCAGTCATGATATGTTGCTTCTTGACGAACCGACGAACCATTTGGTAAGTTCTCTTGTGGTATTGGTCGTAACGTCTCGAACCCTTTCGCTCTCAAGGAGAATCGCTGCCGCTGTACATTGCTACACGAGACTCTGATTATATTGCTCATATCATGCTTACCTCAAAATGCTCACAACAATCTTCTCTACAGGATGCGGAGTCTATTCAATGGCTCGAAACAGTTCTTGGACCAGTTTCAAGGCACAGTTGTCGCGATTACCCATGATCGTTACTTTCTTGAAAATGTATCACAATGGATTCTGGAATTGGACAGAGGACAAGGAATTCCCTTCGAAGGAAATTACTCTCATTGGCTTGATGCAAAGAGCAAACGATTGGAAGGGGAGAAGAAGAGCCAAAGTGCAGCTGCTAAGGCAGTGGCGGCAGAATTGGAGTGGGTTAGATCGAATCCTAAAGCAAAGGGCACCAAGAGTAAAGCTCGTCTGAAGCGATATGATGAGTTGTTGCTCTCTTCCGCACCAACAGAGTTGCGCAACGAAGGTCAAATCTATATTCCCCCTGGTCCGAGGCTTGGAGATGTTGGTCATTGATGTTTCTGGCGTGAAGAAAGGCGTTTGGGGAGAGGTTGTTGATTGATAACTTGGAGTTTATCCTTCCCAAAGCAGGAATTGTTGGAGTTATTGGACGTAAGTGAATCTCGCTGCTGCTTAGGATGTCTTTTTTGAAGGTATTGCGTCTAACATCATCATTATCTTTCTATAACAGCGAACGGGAGCTGGAAAATCCACGCTTGTTCGAATGCTAGATGGAGAAAGATACGCCAGATGCAGGATCGATCAACATTGGAGAGACTGTCAACATGATCGGTGTTGGCCAGGAAAGGATGGATGAGCTCGACCCAACCAAAACTGTGTTTGAAGAGATTTCATCGGGATGGATGAGATCGAATTAGGAGGTAGCTATGTCAACTCAAGAGCCTACTTGTCGTGGTTTGGATTCAAGAGTGCACAGCAGCAACAGAAAGTTAGCAACCTGAGTGGTGGTGAGAGGAAACCGTGTGCAATTGGCCAAACTCCTTAAGGCTGGAGCAAACTTTATCATTCTTGACGAGCCCACAAATGATTTGGACGTGGAGACATTGCGTTCACTAGAAGAGGCTCTACTCAATTTTGCTGGATGTGCATTGGTGGTATCACATGACAGATACTTCCTTGATCGTATTGCAACGCATATTTTGGCGTTCGAAGGAGACAGTAACTGTCACTTCTTTGAGGGCAATTACGCCGAATATGAAGAGAACCGTGTCCAAAGGCTTGGAGAAACGAGCATCAAGCGAATCAAATATGCACCCTTGATCAATGCATAGATGAACATAGTGATAACTCGTATTTCCTAACATTAATTACCATTGTAAACTACTAGCACACAATCCACCAGATCCCGCAGCTCTCACAGATAGTGGACAAACAACAGTACTGTTATCTTGATTGCTCAAATCTCTCCACAAGTTCCCGATATCATCTCTAACTTGGTCACTCTTTCCTCCATTAGTCGGCGGGCCTTTAACATAGATAACAAATAAAGCGTCATAACCTCCTGCACCTGGCACCCCGGCGGCAACTACACCTGGAAGTTTCATTGTCGCATCCGCAAGAGTTGTTTGACTGTCAGGTTCGACAGGGACACCTGCAGCAGTCCCCATGCCTTTCAAATTTTGCCTCGACTCCAAAAACGCCATGCGTAGATCCAACAATTGCATTGCCACATCCCATGACGATCCATCAAACTCGTGCCAAGTTGATGGCATTGGTTTCTTCCACTGCTCGGCTGTACGACTGGCTATTATCAACGGTCCATCTCTAACCAAACCATTACAAAACGGCTTTTTCGTGTATTGATCAGACAACAACGACGCAATTTTCTTATTGCACCGCTTCAAGTCTTTCCAGTAGTATCCAGACAAGAAACCTGTCTCTCGATTCTTCTTTTTCCATTCTAAGATCTTTCGAGCCATCGATGGGCTTTCAGATCCTCCGCATACATCTGCCATGAGAAGCTCCAATCCCTCGGGAAGGTTGATTGGTTGGACTGTACAATCCCACTTCTTGTCAATATCGGTTACCAGTTCAAATAATTGGGAGGAATCTGTCTCAGCCAAACTTAGTCCATCCTTAAGTGTTTCATTTCGCACTTCAACGTCTTCTATGAATTTGTTGATGACACCCTTTGAAAACCTCGTGTAAACATGAGATCCAAATACAGCTGACGACACATCAAAGCCACTTCCGACCTTGCCTTGGGCGTAACAATGGCATATTTGAGCTAGATTGTGTGCAATACGTAATCCTTCCTCTTGATTCTCTTGGCCAACAGTCACTTCTCCGTCTATCATTGGAAGCGAGGATGCACCAAAAAATTGTAGTAGTGCTCCAACAATACTTGTGACTAACGCAGCAGAACTTCCCATCCCAGTCTTGTTAACAATGACCTTCCCTTCCGAGTCTTTTGGGCATGGTAAGAATGGCTCCAAACTCTCCACATCTTGAGGTGTAAGATCTAATCCTCGTTGTTTCAAGTGATTGATTTGACTGTAGAAATCATTATCTGCACGAAGCTTAATAGCCAATGCCACACGTTCATTCGAGTTCAAGCCATGTTGACGAAATCTGGAATGAAATAATTCCTTTCCCAGTGATTGACGTAGATATCCAAATGCTAGTAGAAGTGTCCGTTCGACAAACTTGTTGGGTTCATAGGATGCTGTACGTGGCTGCAAACGCAATACATCCTCACTGTCATCATCACTATCGTCTCCATCGCCTCCAGTAAGTGAATACGAAAGATAGTAACAAAATATCTTGTCAAATTGAGGACTGTACACATCCAAAGGGACCGATTCCCAAGTAGCATTGATTGAATTTCCAATAACTCCACCCTCCTTGGACGTATTGCAGGGTTGACGAAACATAATTGTGGTGTGGAAACGGCATCCATCTGCTGCGAGGACTACTCCTGGGTTGGGTGATTCTAATACTAGATATCCTCCGGCTACAAGTGCTTTTCCTGGGGCGGAGACGGATACCATCTCTGGGAATGTATGGGGTGGTGACTGGGGTTGCTGTACTGTTGTCGCTGCTGTTGTCGTGTCTACTGCTGCTACTGCGTCTTCTGCTACTTCTGGTGCTGCTATAGCTTCTGGATTTGCATTATCCAACTCAGTGTCTGCTTCCTCGTCCTCATCTGCGACGTCATCAAATGAAGCATCCACTCCACTACTGCCCATATCTTCATCGTCATCAAAATCCAAATCATCTCCATCAGAACCTCCCCATCCATTCGCATCTTCATCGGCGTAATCAGTATCACTGGAGGGTGCCATTGTGATGTTGTTTTGCACATCATTGTCATCAGTATTTCCAATGTCGCCCAGTTTAGCGGCGTTGGCATCAAGCTGCTCGGCAATGTTGGCTATGCGGCCCCACATGACGGATTATTTGTGCAGTTGGTGCTGTGTAGGCTATCTCTTCTTGTGGTTGGGCCGCTAGATGTTCACTATTTATGTCCGCCATTGTCATTGGATTTAGATCGAAGAAGTTCCGTCCAAACCAAGTGCAAGATATGAGACACAACCGTGTCAGGAGTTTGTGATGAGTCATCATCCATAATGTCATTTAATTACCGCCGCACATTTTCCAAGTGGAGGTTGCAGCAAAAACACAACGACGATGATGATCTGCCACCGCTATCTACTGGCCACGTTGGCCATCGCATTATCAATAGAAAGGGGCACCGCAGCTGGGTCTCATTCAAGCTGGAGACGGCCATCGTGTAATTCATTCGCAACAACTTCTGAGAACACAAGATGTGCATCATCATCATCATCCATCACTGATGACGCTTTGAATTTACCACTCAAACTTCGTGGAGGGTCCACTATAGCTGATGATGATGGCGAGATTACTGATGAGGAAGAAGAAGATGAAGAAGAAGAGCAACGTAAGATACAACAACAAAAGAAGGAAGAGTTCGAAAAGCTTTCCAAGTATCGAACAGAGCAACAAATACTATATCAAATACGTTCCACCTATCTATCCGAAATGCTCGCATTACGAGGAGTGCCCCTCCCAACCATCACCAGTGTGTCCACCGCAGATGGAGACAAACCTCCTGAAAAGGTAGATTGGGATTGTGCAATGTGTACAGAAGAGGATCCAAAAAGTTGTCTTTATTCCTTTGACGCCGAACCAAATACCAAGGTAGTTGCTCCTTTGGGGACTGATCAGTGGATTTCACTCTCGGCATTGAATCGATTGAGAAGAACAGATCCAACCAAAGTTGAACCTATGTGGCATTCTAGATATTCTATACTGAAAAGTTGGTTCGCTGATGAATCGGAGTTTAGCATGTTGCAACATGTGGGAGTGAAGGGATTCTTGGTTAGTTCTGTCTTGCTTGATGGAGGGAATGGGTTGGTACTACGCTCCTTGCTAATCATGACAGTGTTGAGTGTCATCATCACACTAATGCCACTGTTAGAGTTCATTGTCGGTAGGATAATCGTGAGTGCCCCATTCTGGGCTCAATGGACAACGTGGGGGCGAGTCGTGCGAGCTGGATTCCCGCTAAAGTTATTGCTTGGCCAATTGGCATGGAAGGGTGTTGCTACTACTTTTAGCAAGTTGGAGAATAATGTTCGAGAGTATATTGTGGATATGGAATGTGAGATTTTAGAGGAGAGCGTGCCGCTGACGGTTGGTGTTGATTCAATGGAGGAGGAGGATGAAGATGTGAGTGACGAAGAAGAAGTGGAGTCAGAATATGACAACCTTGATGGAGAAGATTTCGATTCATATGATGACTACGATGACGGATATGATTATTAAGCAAATAAAGCAGCTATAGTAAGTAACAGCTATAGTAAGTAACGTTGGTGTAGCTTCTTGCTCTACATGCTATTTCAGTCGAGCTTCATCCGTATCTTAGTACTGCGCCTACCTACGCTTACGCTCTTTGCCTTCCCAATGAAAAGAGCACCTAAGTTTGGTGTATCTAGATTGGAACAGGATGAATTCACTGTGAGGAGTCACTCTATGGCTGGAAAGGCACATGCAGATGGATGGTATGATGGAGAAATTGTTCCTTACAAAGGATCGACTGAAGAGAATGGAATCAAAGCCACTTCAAACTGTGGAAAAAAGTATCAAAGCTAAAGCCTGCATTCGTCAAACCTCATGGGACGCATACTGCCGCGAATTCTTCCTATCTGACAGATGGTGCGGCTGCATCATTGATTATGAGTGAAGAGAAGGCTCTTGAATTGGGCTTCAAGCCCCTGTGTTATATTCGTGACTGGTCATTCAAAGCATGCGATGTAAGTTGATGTGTTTTGGTATTGCATTGCTCTCCTTTGTATCAACCTCGTGTCATCTAACAATATTTATAATTGTACAGCCCTTTGATGAATTACTCTTGGGACCAACATATTGCTCCCAAGAAGTCTTGTCTCGCAACAATCTCAATCTCGAGAGTGATATTGGAGTGTTTGAGATTCACGAGGCGTTTGCTGGACAAATTCTTTCCAATCTCGTGGCAATGAACTCACAGGCATTTGCCGATGCAAATTTTGGAGGAAAGAAGGTGGGAGAAGTGGATATGAGCAAATTGAATACAAAAGGAGGTTCATTGGCAGTTGGACATCCCTTCGGTGCGACTGGATCTAGATTGGTAACTACTGCGGCTAAGAGACTACAGGCGGAAAATGAGCGTTTTGCTCTCATTGCTGCGTGTGCAGATGGTGGTCTTGGCCACGCTTGTATCTTGGAACGATATGATAATTGAGTGTTTAGACAGGACGTTACTCTCATATATATCTAATGACAAATGACAAGCTTTGCCTGTTTTACTTGCTTCTTCTTCACGGGCAGAGCAGCATCACTTACAAGCTGATACGAGAGTCAAATGCACCTTTAGTGATGGAGGAGAAATAGCGTGTGACAAAATTTGAAGTACCTCTTGAAAGGAGTAGCTTGGTCGAAAATGTTCATCAACGATACGACGTCCATTCACAGCAATGATGATATCCCCACGACTTCGAAGAAGTAAACCAGTCTCAGCAGGGCCTGGTGAACCATCACTCTTGCGACGATATCCATTGAACACAACATGTCCTTCTCCTCCATTTGCGATATTTAGGAGCACTCCTTCTCCAGGGACGACTAAAGAGACAAATATTCTGTTAGTAAAAAGAGTCAGCTCAGCAAATAAAGAGAAATAGAATATCTTACCCGGAACTTCTGCAGTGTAGGTATGATCACGCAGATTCAGCTTCTTCTCAAGGAGTTCATTGTTAACAAATGTAACATACATGGGAAGATTTTCCTCCGAGAGTAATAGTTGAATATCTTCGGCGCTCATTTTGCTTGACATCCTTCGCATTTATTGAAACGACCTGATCATCTATCGAAACTTTTCCAGCGAATTGACTATCAAGTCTCACTACACTCACAATTACTCGCTCATGGAGCTGTGTAAACTCCAATCCATGATCACCATTTGTAAACTTGACAACAGTAACTCCCCAACTTTTGCAAAATGATATCATGGCTTGAATGAGACCTTCTTTTCTCCGATCAAAAGGTTTGTCCCGACTTTCAAAATCATTCCACCATGACCTAAATGTTTGGAGACCGATGAGAGGTGTTTGAACGGTAAGAAGAGATCTTGCATGATCCTCGAGCATTTTGTGCATTTCATCTGCACGTGTATCGTCTCTAGACATCTGCTTGAGTGCGCCGTGCAAATGAGCTTCGTGTAAAAGGGATGACTTTTGATTGACAATAAGTTCTTCCTTGATCTTAGCACGTCGGGCAGCATCACGCTCTCTCTGAGCAGCCAACTTTTCAGAATCTTCCTTGATCTTAGCATACCGGGCAGCTTCACGCTCACTTTTAGCAGCCTTATACTTCTCGCACTTTTCAGGATCTTCCTTGATCTTAGCATACCGGGCAGCTTCACGCTCACATTTAGCAGCACGCTTCGACTCTTGATGAAAGGCTGAAATGGGCATGAAGAACTTGCAGCCCAACACGTCAAGATGACCTTGTGCACATCCGTCGCACACCAAACAGCATGCAATTTTGTCGCCATCGTCACTGCACTCATGATCATCTTTTTCCTCCTCTTGAGCCTTGACTCTCAAAGATTCCATGTCAACCTGAGTTGCGACGCACACACCACAGTTGGCACATGTCTCAGCAAAGATGGCAGCGTTCCCTAGATGAAAATGGGTCAGCAGCTTGGCATGATCTTCCGAGAGGAGCTTGCCTACTAGCTCACGACTCTTTGCCTCGTCGTTCTTGTCAACCAAGCCTTGACTGACAAGCTCGCGCCAGGTTTTGTATGCAACTTTCTTCATTTCATGAGGTAAGTTGAAATGGGTCAGCTGCTTGGCATGATTTTCCGAGAGGAGTTTGCCTACTAGCTCACGACTCTTCGCTTCATCGCTCTTGTCAACGCAGCCTAGACTGACACAGCTCGCGCCAGGTGTCGTATGCAACCCTCTGCATCATGTAGGGGCGGACCAAATTGGCATGCTCTTGTGAGAGATAAGAAGAGATCATTTCTAGTGCATGTATATGGTCGTCTTCCTCGACCATGTCCAAGTTGACAATGCTGTCCCAAAAATCAAGTGCATCGCTCCTCATCCCATTAGTGGTCGCACTTCCACGGATACCCCCTCTTCTTCGAGCAGCACGTATGTTGTCGTGTAGATCTTGTAGTTCCTCAGCCGACATCCCTTTGACGCCAGCATACCTCTCAGCAATTTCAACCACAGATTTCACCTTGAATAAAGCAGTGCCATGTTGTTGGGATTGGGCGATATTGATTGCAATTGCTTGATAAAAGCAGGCCAATCTGGCGGAGAATAGCTTCAATCTCTCTGGGGGGTACAAAGTAATGTTCCCCAATGTCTTGGTTGCCCAGGTTTGAGCATGAGAAATATATGCCAAGAATCGAGTTGACTTCGTCTCGTAATATCCGCACCGAGAGAAGAGTTCCTCATAAGCGGGTGCAGATGAAACGAGGACTGTCAGTGGAGAGTCGGGGTCGCCTAGCTCGTGATGTTTGACGTGGCACCCAACAATGATAAGGCCAATCAAATTCATTTCTGCCTTCGAGATACCAACATCGGCACAAAACGTGTTGAATTCAGCCACGTGATCGTCCGTAACTTCTGTGACGAGAATTTTCGCATCAACTATGCTAAATCTTTCGCTGACGGCCCGTCTTATATCTTCTGACCACACTCCTCCTGCTTCCTTGTGCAATGACTTGGCCAATATCCAGTCAAACATCCGCATGCACTCGTTGTCTCGAGCTATCTTGCAGAAGAGGGAGCGGAACCTCTTCTCGAGATTGTCGTTATCTTTGTAGCTTTTGCATGAACCGGGAGCAAAATGTGCTATCATCAAGGCAACCGCAAGTGGGTTGAGCGCATCGCCTAAGTTCAGGCAGCCATCATATTTATCACCGCACTCTGCCTTGACGGCGTCGGCAAATTCTTGCTTCCATTCTTCGAAGGCCTCACTGAAACTTTCCTGAGAAGCGTATTGCTTCTTGAAAAGACCCAATCCTTTTCGTATAGAGTTCCTCACTCTATTGAGACTCTTATAACCTGCATTGAGAAGGACCTCTGCAGCATCAAGATTCGCCGTGGCTCCACGTAGACTTTCCAGAAATAGAAGGACGGGATCTTCGTATTGTGACTTGGCATTGGTTTCTGCATCTGGGAAATTTGGAGGCAAGAAGAAATCCTCATGTTCTGCGACAGAAAATTTGTGACGGACGAGCCTGGCATTTGATTCCGTGCACGATTCTTCCAATGACGAGTCAGCGTTTGACATGGACCGATGAAGAGAAAATGGTTGTATGAAGCGTTCCTCTACACACGGAAACTCAACATCTCCTTCACTCAAAGAAGAAGAAGTGAGAGAATAAGAGGATGCCGATGATACAATATTGCTTCCATTGTTCGTTTTCCTCCTCTTACTCGAGATACTGTCAATCTTCTCATCAGGAGGACTTGGTTTGAGCGATATGCGGATTCGAAGAGGACTCATTTTGCTGAGAGTTGGGCAGAGAGACGGGCAGGAATTTAGCTATATCTATATTCTGAATATCTATGAATACATAGAAGCAGCGAACGCACTTACATTGAGAGACTGGCACGATAGGTCATGCGATGAGGAAAATCGATACGGTGGAGCAATGCCGACGGAAGGAGGGAGATAATAATATTGCTCGGGCGGAGTGGATGGAAGGAGGGAGATAATATATTGCTCGGTTGGAGTGGAGAGCAACGCCGATGGAAGGAGGGAGATAATAATATTGCTCGGGCGGAGTGGATGGAAGGAGGGAGATAATATATTGCTCGGTTGGAGTGGAGAGCAACGCCGATGGAAGGAGGGAGATAATAATATTGCTCGGTTGGAGTGGAGAGCAATGCCGATGGAAGGAGGGAGAATAATAATATTGCTCGGTTGGAGTGGAGAGAATGCCGATTGCTGATGAAATTGCTACAGCTGCAGTTTGAATGAGCTAGTGTGCAGGGAATTAATGCCCTCTATGATGGCCGGCTTATTGACTCGCAGGCAGCGGCGGCCGATGCTATAGAATGATTTCAAGAGGTTGGAGGAAGTTCTGCTAGGCGCACTTCTTCCTCTTTCCGGAGAGCGCTATCATTGCTCCTTGGAGGCACTCGTAGTACCAGTTCCTACGTACATTATCTCACCAAAAACAAAAAAGCGAGGAAGTGAAAGTTATGGTACTCTCCATAGATCAAAGCAATGAACTCCAACAAGAACAACACCGACCTAGTGCCACCCTCCGGTCCCCTCCTCTTTGCCATCATTCCTCCTGTCTAATTATTAACAATGCCTAGAACTCGCCGCTCATTGCCTAAGAAGCTGTACTCCGAGAATGCAAACAGCGCTTCCGGCCGTTTGTCGGAATCGTGCGTTTCGGAGATCTTTGATTGTATTAAAAAGGGCAAAGTGCCAACAGGAGACATCGCATTCAACATTATCAAAACGACAGAGAAGAAGTTGATGTTATCTCCGCCGTCGTACGAGTTTGGAGGTGAGTATATGCACGCGCTCTCTCATTCATCATGTGATGTGCTCAGTCGTATTTGGTTGTTCATTATATATTGATGGCGTTCACTTATCCAATGCAACTAAAATGTCCCTTCATTTCCTCCTAGATGGTATTTATGTGCTTCTTCGCAATATGAGTGATAGTCATAACGTTGTTATTCCTTCCAATTTGGAGCATTTAGTACTCAACGTTGATGATGTTGCAACATCGGCGGAAGTGTGCAAGTGGTCACTGAGTGGACCTGCATCAAAGAGTCAGAAGAAGGGGGCTCTTCAGCAGCGTTACTCGTACCCGCGCGGGCGTCCAGCGTATTCTAATACAAAGGGGGTGAGGGCATTATCATCGATATTATTATCATAATTTTCAGTCGTGCGCCAGATCTCACCTCATCGTTGATAATTTCTTTGTCGTGTACATGCACAGGGATCATTGTGGACAATGATTGACTCCACTGGGAGTGATGGTCTAGATGTGAGGGTGTTTCATGTATATCACTCCCTCAAACGACTCTCTAGCGGTAGCGGCAGTGGAGGTACTAGTGGGAGCGGCAGCAGCGATTGGAGTTCATCGTCTAAAGCAACGAAGTCAAGGAAGCCTCTAAAGAAGAGGATCAAGATGGAAGAAGATGAGAGAGTAGCGCAAATCAATAGCGTGAAGAATCGTCCGAAGAAGATGGCTAGGATGGAAGATGATGGGATTGATGCGTTGATGCGGGAGCAAGTTGGCTCGCCGGAGATAGCTTCATTCGATTTGGATACTAGTCTCAACATCTCTGAAGACGCCATGTTTGGTGACGATGTCGACTATGGATACTCCTTCATGCCAGTTCCTAATGCCCCTTCTATTCTGCCGGATATGGAACCGATTCCTGTGTCGGCCCGCTCACTTTACTACCAGCCACATTCCACCTACGCCTACAATGGGATGAATCCAACTCCTTTGCCTTACTCGTATGATATGTCGTCGCAAAATACTGCAAGCGTGTCTGGAAGGCCACTCGGTTTGCTTGCATTCTCAAACAAGCTCTACCAGTTACAGGATTGTATCTTCAATGATATCTCCGCTACTCAGTCAACTGAAGAACAGGCGCAAAAGCTTGCAGTGCTTCAGCACTGGTCAAGGGCCACAGCTCAGAGACCTCTCCAGCCTAATGCGTTTGCTCCGGCTCCGGTCAAACAAGTGCCCTCTTCTCGTGCAAACGTTCCTACGCCGGGCCCAATCCCAGAGCTTAGCTCGAAAGAAGGGTCCGTGGAAGTGAAGGATACTGACAACATGGACAATGCTGACAAGCCTAGTATCACGCCATGAGAGACTGATAAGCAGCCTTTCGTATTCACGTGGACTTCCTTGGAGTGGGTAGATACTATAGCTTTAGCACGATATATTGAAGCGTGCTAGATGATGCTGTAATCTAATAGGATGAATAGATGTGTATAAGATGTGTTATGTGTGTTTTCGTTTTTAATCATCGCTGTATTTTGCAGGCGCAAATTTTCCGTGTCTGAGAACACACAAGAGATTACATAGGATAAGTCGACAGCAGCAAGATGACCTCAAGGAACGGATCAAGACAGAGCTTCGAGGAGTATCTTGATGAAAAGAAACTCAACTCCCTCTTCGTAACGATTGTGGAAGCTATTCTGACTAAGGTGAGAATGATTTTGATTCGCTTCTTTTCGATGTATTAGTCGAGTATTCATCCTCAACTCCCTTCTCTCTCAGAAACCACAATGCCCTATCGATTTCATGGTAAATTTCTTACTGGACAAGTATCCCAACGAGACAAGCAGTATTGAGAAGCGCTTCGAGAAGGAAACGCCTATGAGTCTTGTCATGGCTGCTGCTAGCAACAAAGATGAGGAAGAAGAGCTCAGCGAATCAGAAGAGGAGGAGGAGGTAGAAGAAGAAGTCTTGTCCGTGGAAGAAGAACGGTCTGTAAGCAAGGAGTCCAGAAACCCCCGTCCAAAGAAGCGTCGCGAATCAATCTGTGCAGAGAAGCTCAGCGATGATAAATACGACTCCGATCTAAAAGTGATTGAGAAGAGTGAGTCTGAAATGTCGAGGATAAGCGAGATTTGTATGAAAAACATGTTCTTTTCTCACCTCGATGAGCAACAGATGAAGACTATCCAAGATACAATGTTTCTGATCGAGCATGCAGACGGTGATGTGATCATCAGACAGGGTGACGAAGACGGAGACAAATTTTATTGTATTGATAGTGGAGTTGTTGATATCTTTATTAACGATGGCGAAGAACGAAAGCTTGTCAAAACTTGCCAAGCAGGCGACTCCTTTGGTGAGCTAGCCTTGTTGTATGGTGCACCTCGAGCCGCGTCTTGCATCGCAAGTGGAGACGTCAGGCTGTGGACCTTGGACCGTATATCTTTCAAGCGGGTTCTCATGAAGACAACGATTGACGTGAGAACTGTCAACAAGAGCTTTCTTGAGATGGTCCCTCTTTTTAGTAATTTGGACGAGTACGAATTGCTGACGATCTCAGATGCCTTACATGAAGAAAGCTTTGAAGATTCGCAAGCAGTGTTGACGGAAGGTGAAGCCGGTGACAAATTTTACCTTATTAAGGAAGGCAATGTCGTCTGCACAAAATGTCAAAGTGATGGAAGTATCAAAGAAGTGAAGAGATTAACCACTGGTGAATACTTTGGAGAGCTGGCATTGCTTACTGACAAGCCTCGTCAGGCTACCGTTACTGCTGAAGGTAGCCTCACGATCCTATCGATTAGACAGGGAAACATTCAATAACCTCGTCTGCATTAAAGAGTTACTCGTGAGAAACATGGGAGCATATAACATTTAACATTGAGCTATTATGAGTATGTTACACTACAAGTTCTTCTACTTTCTCCTGGCTAGTGACATGGCAAGAATTGCTGTAGCTGCGATCGCTGTGTAGACCTGAAGCGCATTTCCGAACCAAGGAGATGGGCGCAATGCTGCATCTGACTCTCTCTTCTTCCTCTCCTCCAATTGTCGCTCAGGATGGTGAAAGTTGTAAAATAATCTCATCAAGTTTCTCTCTAACATCGCCACTGTCACCTTTCCAACCATTGGAATGTAAGTCACGCCAGGAATTTGTAAAATTTCTTCCTCGCTCACGTTTTTGAAAGATGCAACATTGACAACAGTTGTATTGGGCTGAATCCATTCAGATGGAAGTCGATAAGCTTTGGTTGGGACTCCGGTTACAACAACAGAAGACTGTAAACAGGTGAAATGGAACAGTTGATATGAGTATACAGAAGAACACAAACACAATGCAAGCACTCATCAAAAAGAACATCATCTCATCATGCTTACCTTGCGCACACAAGACTCTGGAGTCTCTCCATCACAAGCATACAACCTTCCTCCACGAAATAGATAAATGGAATCAATATCAACCGAGTATACATCTGCTCCATCATTCGCCAACATGGCAGCCAAAGGCCTCCCTACGATTTCGGACCTGTTGATGATAGTCACAGTCTGACCCTCCATGTGCCTCCCAATAGGCTTGCTCTTATCATAACACGAAGGACACGATTCGAGAATCTTCACCACCGAAAGAGCCGTACACGGAAGAACACACTTTTTGGAATTAGTGGGATAATCGACATAACGTTTGTTGCGATACAAATTCGATCTGTATTCATGACACAACCCCTCCACATCACACTTGTGCGAGACGGTATCACGCAAATAATCATCTTGACTCTCCCCCGAGAAGGATTCTACCTGTCCAAAGATGGGATAGTACACGATGATCCCATGCACGCGTGGATCATCATTTGCATCTCGAAGGGCGTTCTCGACATCAATTGCATCGTCAATTTCACGTAGTTCGTATCGGATACCGTCGGCTTTGCAGGCGCGGCCGGTCCACTCGGCGTACTTCTTGGCGGCGGGGTCACTGTTGGCAAGTAGACCTACGAGGAGGGGTGCTTCGATGCCTACTTCTTTGAGTTTTTGAATTTGGGTGCGGATTTCTTCTCGGAATGGTTTGGCTATACTGGTGGCATCGATTTTTTGAGCTCCGGGAGCCCAATTGTTGGCAGCGTCGGCAGTTTTTTCGGATGACATTGTTGCAGTGGTTGTTGTGGTGGTAGCGATGATTTTATGAAGTGAGATGGTTGGTGGCTTGACCAAAGCAGAGAGCAAAGTAGTGAAATTGCAGTCTCTTTTTGTGATGGACGAATGGCGGAGAGTGATGGTGATGGGCAAAATAATGCTTTCAGCAACGAGAGGTTGATAATTGTTTTATACTATTGATTACCTCTGTGAGTTCGTTCACAGTGTTCTGATCCAAAAATTGCTTCTTTGGATGGATCATTGACACCTTCACCTATCTACCGCTGCAAGGCTGCTCTCCCATGCATTCTACTACTGATTGGCATCATAATTCATCGCTATCAAAGAACACAACATCATATCATCATGCTATCATCTCGCTTGCTACTACGCTCGAGCAGCGTCAGCTCTTCACGACGAGCCGCTGCGTTACTTCCATCATCATCATCATCATCTTCCGCTCAACACTCCTCCTTCTCGACAACTGCGCAAAAGAACAATGGCAACAAAGCAACCAACGTAGTTGTAGTCGATGGAGTTCGTCTACCATTTGCCATGTCATCCACCATCTACGAGGATCAACTTGCAGTCGATCTCCAGCGTCTGGCGTACCAAGGCCTCGTTACCAAAACTGCATTGAACAAGGAGGATGTCGATTACATCTTGTCAGGAACAGTCATTCAGGAAGTTAGAACTAGCAATATTGCAAGAGAGGCAGCAATCAATGCAGGATTTCCTGCTAGTATCGGAGCGCACACTGTCAGTATGGCATGCATATCGTCCAGTGTTGCTATATCCAGTGCTGCTGAGAAAATCATCTCGGGGAAGGCATCGGTGGTGCTTGCTGGAGGAGTAGAAACATTCTCTGATACTCCTATCCGACTTAGTCGTCACCTTCGTCAAAAGCTCATTACCATGTCCAAGGCAATGAAAAAAGGAGGGCCAATTGGAGCTGTTCGTCATTTGCTCAGGGGGTTGAAAATGAAAGATATTAGTTTGGAAGTTCCTGCAATTGCGAACTATACAACAGGAGAGGTCATGGGAGTGAGTAGTGACAAACTTTCTGCCAAGTTTGGTGTATCTAGATTGGAACAGGATGAATTCACTGTGAGGAGTCACTCTATGGCTGGAAAGGCACATGCAGATGGATGGTACGATGGAGAAATTGTTCCTTACAAAGGATCGACTGAAGAGAATGGAATCAAAGCCACTTCAACTGTGGAAAAAGTATCAAAGCTAAAGCCTGCATTCGTCAAACCTCATGGGACGCATACTGCCGCGAATTCTTCCTATTTGACAGATGGTGCGGCTGCATCATTGATTATGAGTGAAGAGAAGGCTCTTGAATTGGGCTTCAAGCCCCTGTGTTATATTCGTGACTGGTCATTCAAAGCATGCGATGTAAGTTGTTGTGTTTTGGTATTTATCGTTCTCACTTATATCAACCTCGTGTTCTAAACATATTTATAATTGTACAGCCCTTTGATGAATTACTCTTGGGACCAACATATTGCTCCCAAGAAGTCTTGTCTCGCAACAATCTCAATCTCGAGAGTGATATTGGAGTGTTTGAGATTCACGAGGCGTTTGCTGGACAAATTCTTTCCAATCTCGTGGCAATGAATTCACAGGCATTTGCCGATGCAAATTTTGGAGGAAAGAAGGTGGGAGAAGTGGATATGAGCAAATTGAATACAAAAGGAGGTTCATTGGCAGTTGGGCATCCCTTCGGTGCGACTGGATCTAGATTGGTAACTACTGCGGCGAAGAGACTACAGGCGGAAAATGAGCGTTTTGCTCTCATTGCTGCGTGTGCAGATGGTGGTCTTGGCCACGCTTGTATCTTGGAACGGTATGATAATTGAGTGTTTAGATAAGTGTTGTAAGAAATAGACGTGAAAAACCGCTGTGTGTATGTAACACCTTCGTAGAAGTAGGGTTAGATAGATAGATTATTTTAGTAGCTACTCTCTAGACCCGAGGATCAGTAGAGAAAGGAGAACTTAAACCAGGCAGGCCCCACAGGCGTCCTCGGTACTTGTTCGTACTTCGCGTAGGTAGGTAGGTATTGTAGAAGAGCTCGTGATTTTGATGCAATGAAAAGGCACGTGGACTTACTCTCTTGATCAAAGCAATGAACTCCAACAAGAACAACACCGACCCCGGCACTGTTGCCGCCGCTGTCTCTAACCACGACGATGAAGAAATGTCCTGTCTAACGGAGCCCGCCTACCAGCCCGATGCCGCCGCGCCTGAGAAAGCGGGCGATGCAGAACTCGACGCCGAAGAAGAGGAGCCAAATGAGCCGGACTGGGGAAAGATCATGCAACATGAACCGGCACGCACGGAGGTCCCCATCTTTCTGTCTGGACGTGAGCGCAAAGAGGCTGCCAGCGATAGCTATTCCACCGCATTGGACGCTCTTCATGACTCCGTGAATAAATCAGCAGAGTCCCTCGTCGAGATTGTCGTGACATTGTTGCACGCTCGGGCGCAGAAGCTCGTCGATATTGAGGGAGGGTTGACGCAGGATTACGTCCAGAATGATAAGCGACGTGAATTGATGGAGAAGAAATTGGAGGAGAATGCAAGGGCTGCTCAGGGGATGTTTGCGAATCTTCTCAAGAGGGTTTCCGCTGCGAATCAGCCCAATGATTTGTTGGCGCAGAAGAAGATGCGGTTGAACGAGGATGAAAATGAGGTGACAAACAATGGCTGCAATGACAATCCTGAGAATGAGGGGGGTGGGGATGGGGACGGAAACAATGAGGATCAAGAACCGGACTGGGGAAAGATCATGCAGCACGAACCGGCACAAACGGAAGTGCCGGTCTTCCTCACGGGGAGGGAGCGTCGCGAGGCAGCATGCACCAGATTCCAAAGTTCCATTGAAGATTATCATGCCATTATGGACGGATATGCCCAAGAGCTCACTCAGACAGTTGCTAATTTGTACAATACAAGGATGGTGAAACTCAACGAACACGAACAAATTTTGCAGCAGGAATACGCTGTCAATGACGAGTCACGTGGGAAGATGCTGCACACCTTGCAGGAAAGCAGTGCTGCTATCCAAAAGACTTTTCAGGAGATGATCATGAGAGTGATGCTCCCTAATGGAGGGCCACAGGAGCAGCAGGAGCAATCATTGGGGCACGGAATCCTCACGCAAGTGACGTCGTTGGAGAGTCCGTGAGCAATCTCTCGTTCAAGAGGGGGGTGGGCATTGTCATAAAGGTGAAAATTGGAATGATTCTTCATTCGTTGTATTTGGTTTGCTATAAACGTAAACAACTATTCTATTATGTTAGAGAAGCATTGGGGTCAGGTCGCAATTTGTTCCCCGCTGTAGCAAATGTCAGAAACGCTGTATGTCCTCTCATATGAGCAAAAGGGCGAGCGCAAAGGATCTTTCTTGATGGACCTTTTACTGAATCGTTGCTTCTCTTTTTGCCGTTGACTTTGATATCATTATCTGTCTTGTCTTCACTTTCTTTCGTCTTTTGTGTGCCTCCGACCTGCCTTTCCTTCTCAAGTGAAACGGCCTCTTCAGTAGGTATGTCTAACAAATCCGATGGCGGTGTTTCCATTTCATACTCATCAACGTAGTACTCCTTCAATCGTGCTTCCACTGTCCTCAATGAATGGAATCCATTTTGTTTCATTGCAGCCACGGTCTTTTGAGTTTGTTCCATGCAGGGAGAATAACTGCAAATTCTACCATTCGGCTTGATAGTATAAGCAGCATGAGGGACCGCCAGCCATGGTTCAGGAAGATCCAGAAATATTGCATGAGCAGCTGCTTGTCCCAATTGAAAACCACCTTTCCCATCATCTACTTCTTCTTCTTCGTTCATGTCATCATTGTCCACATCTGTAGTAGCGCTGTCCGTCAGAGCATCGTCTTCAGCAGATTGTTCTATACCTTCTTCGCTGTTAGCCCCATTCTTCGCCGCAAGGAGGTTCTTCTTTCCGCACACATCTCTATGATGAACTTGTACCAAGTGACCAAGTCCGTGTCCTTCAAATTCCTTTCTTGCCTTGCCAACACGCATCTTGTTAAATTCATATGTATGCAGCTTTCCTTTGGGAGCAATGGATCGTAGAATTACGTGACTCATGGCCCCTGAGCCAGTACCTGATTCACACACAGTCATATTTGGGCTTATTTCCAGGTAGTGAGTGATCATAGATGCATCTAATTCGTGAACAATTTGTGTCCTATGCGGTAAACTTCTAGCCCACAACTCTGGCGTAGGTCGTAGTAAATATAGGAATCCCAGTCCTTCGTTATCTTTTGACCGGATTTTGCACCCATACGGTTTGCCAATGAAGTCATTGTGATGGAAGTGCCCATTACGATTTGAAAATATATCATTTGGTGTAGCATAGACGAAATTGAGATCATTGAAGGATTCAAAGACCACAACAAGATCGTTGGGTTGAATTAGCCGCCGAGCGGGAGGAAGATGTTGCTCGTTATAGAGAGAGCAATCGATCAATTTGAGTGTCTCCTCGTCTTCGCTCTTATCAGTAGCCTGCTTTGATGTTGTGTAATCGTTGCCAAAGAACAAATCCTTGGCTGCCTCATTGGCTTTGAGGCACAGTTCTCGATCAAGTGGGTCGTCACCAAGATGTGTTTCATCTACAAGACGAATATTAGACTTGGCTACAATGCCAGGCGTCTTTGTCATATCCCTGCCGAAGTCCATGGTGGCGTCGATGTCGGTGGACAAGATCGTTTATGGGCTGGGTGTTTGATGGATGGAAATGAGTGAGAGATCAATGCGAAGGAATTGAGAAAACGTAGGACAGACTCGCAGGCAACCATTCAAGCTCAAACGTCGTTTGCGCTTTGTTCTCAGAGCTGCTGCTGTAACTCTGTTGATAATACCCGAACAAAAACTGTACAATAGCAACGATGAAGCTCGATCCATCAGTTATGCGGACAATGAACAAGCAGGACTTTCGAGTCCTTGCTGCGGTGGAGACGGGCATGAAGGGCCATTCTCTCGTTCCACTTGCTCTCATCAATTCCATTGCAAATTTACGTCATGGAGGAACCAACAAAGTTCTATCTGGCTTACTACGCGACAAGTTACTCAGTCATGACCAAAGCTGTGGCTACGATGGGTATCGGCTTACCAATTCTGGATATGATATTTTGGCACTTCACAACCTCAAAAGTCGTGGCATCATTGCTGGAATAGGAGATAAGATTGGGACAGGAAAAGAATCCGATGTGTACGTCGCAATTACTCCCAGGAATACTCAGGTTGTACTAAAGTTTCACAGGTTGGGAAGAACATCGTTCAGAGATGTGAAGAAGAAGCGAGATTATTTCATGGTGAATGCCCTCTCGAAGAATAAGAAACACGGGACGCAGTATAGGACCTTACCTAACTCGTGGTTGTTCTTAAGCAGAACGTCGGCAATTAAAGAATATGCATTCATGAAGTCTCTATATGATGTTGGATATTCTACACCTAAACCACTTGGTCAGAATAGGCATATCGTTGCTATGAGTGTGGTGCGTGGACTACCCTTGTACCAATTGCATTCCAATCGAGTGAGTGCGGAGCAGGCTCAGTCGATTTTTGAACAGTCTGCTGTACTTGCTGGAAGGTTAGCACAACATGGATTGGTACATTGTGATTTAAACGAATTCAACCTCATTGTTGACTTGAGTGGTGTTCAAAGCAAGATTGCCAACAGTGGCGTTGAAGGAGTGAAAAGGAGTGATGATTTAGATGGAGAGGATCGCGATTGGGAAGACGATGCAACAGAGCATTATGTACGTCATGCAGGTCTTCCAGACAAGCATAAAGGAGCGTTAAGCTCAAATGCAACACTGCAAAAGCATGGTATTGATGGGACAGGAGAAGTTGTTGTGGAAGCACCACCGGAGCCTCAAGAGAGACTACCGGGTGGTGATCCTAAGCCGATTGTTACGCTGATTGATTTCCCACAAATGATCTCAACAAGGCATCCTAATGCAAAAGAGTTGTACGAGCGTGATGTCGAGTGCCTAAAAATATTCTTCAGTAAAAAGCTCAAGTGTCATGTAGAAGGTGAAACAGAAGACTCGAGACTTGGTGGAATAATGCCCTCATGGGAAGAGCTTATCGCAAATAGCAATCAGGATGATACCGAAGAAGACGGAGACGGAAGTGATGATGTTACTTTGGTGTCAAAAGCACAGCTTCGTTTAGATGAAGACTTGAAGGCTTCTGGTTACTCTGAAGAAGATGCTGCAAGAGATTCTGAGCTCATGTACTATCAAGCTCGCCAACGATCAAACCGAGGTTTGGATGATGTAAATGAAGAAGAAAGCGACGAAGAAGGCAGTGATGAAGATTATGATAATGGAGAAGAAGAGGATGCTTTTGAGGCCGATGTCAATCCTGTTGTAGAGGAGACTGAGCAAGCACCAGAGTTACTAGATATGGACAACTTTCACATCAGTCAGAAGAATTCTAATGCTGATGATGGTGCTTCCTTTGCCGGAGGTGTTTCAATAAGCGGCATGTCACGAATGTCTCAGCTCAGCCACGCAGAAGTAGAACATATTGCACGCGAGCGAGTCAAGAAGCATTTGGAAGACCGAAAGAGAGCCTCTGGAAGAAAGGGTGCCTTCAAAAGTCGCAACTCAAACAAGTCATATTCCAAGGGAAAGCGTGTGATGAACGACTTCGGCATATAAAGTAGTACTAATATAAGAGATGGACATCATAAACATAGTTGCTATTTACATAGGTTAAAAGAATGTTGATATTTCGACATGAACAATGGCCGGAATATCAAATCCTGGTTCAAAGCCTTTATCGACTCTTTCTACAGATCGTGGTGAGTGTGAATCATTTGAAGGGGACTCTCTTGAAGGGGTCTTGACCTGCTTTCCAGCACCCAGAGTTGCGTCTCGATCATTAGAATGCGATGGATCACCAGACACTATCTTGGGGGCAGGGAAGCGCTTGAGAGCAATAACCAACGCATTTTCTGCTGGTGCAATCCTTGCTGCAATGCCATCGTATTTATCTTGATCGTCGTCTATTGATGTAACAGAGCGACGTAATAAACTTGGCCTCGTTGGTCCATAATCTGGCATTGATACTGAACGCTTCAATGATGGTTTGGCTTGCTTCGTCAAAGAGATTCTCTTCATGGGGGTTGTCTCTGAAGCCATACTCAATGATTCAACTGCTTTCTTGAGGTTCTCTTCCGTTGCTCTTAGCTTACTCATTCTTCTCCTCCTTCGGGATGATGCTGAATGGGAAACAAACTTGGCGCATTGTATCTCACGGAGTAGCGTATTGACACCAGCAACAATACGTGCATAATCTGCATGCTCATGTAATGTTTTGCCAACTGCGTCGAAGTCAACATCATCTATTACCGTAGCATAGCTCCCTCCGTCGCAGCCTTGCTGCTGCTCTATTTCATTTAACTTGGTCTTCAACATAATGCCGTTGTCAATCAGACCTTCAAGGAACAAATCTAAACATTCCTTGTATGCTTCTGCCGCACCGACGAAATCATTTCCTCTACGCATCGCATCCCCAATGTTGCTCAAAGTGATGGCCATCTCAAGTGCATACTCTCTGGAGAGTTCCATATTTTCGAATAGAAGAGCATTGCACTTATTCCACTCCAATATTTGGAGTGCATCGCGGTGATATTGCAAGGCTTCAGCATCATCATGACCATGACAGCTGAGCCCAAGCGTATTGAGATGCCGCGCAACAAGAGGATCGGTCGCCATGGTTCACAGATGATAAGGATGATACTACTAAGTTCGTTGAAATGGATCGATTGTGGACAAAATTGGTGGGTATTGTTGCTTCTGCTAGCGATCGGAGAGGCGGCTCGTGAGTGTAGTGCAGAAAAAGTGACATCGGAGTTGCCATTCTCGGCGGCATTCTCACAGAGAATCACTGGAAGAAAGTCCCAAAATAGAGAAAATGGCAGCTGCCATCTCCAAAAGACCAAAAGCAAAAGCAAACGAAGTAAAACGTAAAACAACGGAACGAACATGGCGAACCCACCAGTCACTATCACCGATGACGTGCAAGGATTTTGGGCGGCAAGAGTGAGTGAAAGAATCGCTGAAACTCTGTCCGTGGCTGGTAGCTGATGACCGTCGACCAACACATATCAAAATGTGAAACACATCATGTGCACTGAGTTTGCAATTTATATTTTTTAATCGGTTTCATGATGTTTCCTTTGGTGATTTTCTTCTAACAAAGCTTCATAATGTACGTTATCTAACAAAGCTTTATGACGTATTCCTATAGTGGTCCGGCGCTTCACTCGGTTGGCACAAGCGCGATGTGAATCCGCACCTTCAAAAATATAATGATCTTTTAGTTGAAAAGGATGAAAGCAATCGCATCTTTGTTCCTCTATGCGGAAAGTCGGTCGATATGGCATATCTTGCCTCAAATCCAAAGGTTTCACACGTAGTTGGTATCGATATCATTAAACAAGCAGCTGAAGAATTTGCGGAGGATCACCCAACTCTATCTCTCAAGGAATTTCAACCTTCTGAGAGTTGTGACGCGACATCTAGCAACTCTATCTTTCACGGTGATGACATAACAATTATCGTTGGGGATTTGTTCAATCTGTTACAGATGGAAAGTGATGAAAGATCGAAGTATGTTACACTGGGCAGCACTGTATCTACAGAATATGATGGCTCGACGTCCTATTTATTCGATTCAATTTACGACCGTGCATCAATGGTTGCAATCAATCCTTCCCTACGAAATGATTATGCCACTTACATGGGAGATATACTTAGACCTGGTGGAGTCATGCTTCTGGTAACAATCGACAGAAGAAAGGTTACAAATGATGCTGCAAAAAGTGATGGACCTCCCTTTTCCATTGATGAAAGTGACGTCCGACAGCTCTATGAGTCACAAGGATGGGTAGATACTGTTGAGTTGTTAGAGGAGGTGGATGATTTGACTACGGATGATGATAAGAAGCGTTGGGAAAAGAAGGGTGTGCTGGAGTTGCATGAATTAGTGTTTGTTATTCGGAAGAAGACGTCAGAATCGAAGTAAGCACAAAAGTAGAACTGTACACTTAAGTTAGTCAATCTTCTTTGGACGCATCCTTCTCCTTGATCAGTTGATCTGAGCAATTCTGGGTCACTCTTCCAAAGTCCATCAGATAAAACAAACTTATAAATCGAAGTAGACCCATCAATGCTACTTGACAGACGGCGTCAAAGACACTTGTGACAGGATTCATTCCAGATGTGAGCATCGATAACATCCATCCATCAATGCCAAAGTATATATCAAATGCTGGATTGGATTTTAATGCTTCCTTGACAATCTTTCTACCAACCACATCGGGCTCCCAAATTCCACCACTCTCTGATATCAATCGGCATGCTTCTGGCTTGTTTTGATTCTCAATCTCATATCCTGGAGTATTGGTGTCTGGTGGATATGCCAGCATTATATTCACATTTGATTTATGAGCTGCCAACTCCATCGAAAGACATTCTGCAAAGCCACGGATGGCAAACTTTGTTGGTGAATAAGCACTGTAGCCATAAGTTCCAGCTTGACCAGACATGCTTGAAGTTAGCACAATATTGCCACCCAAGTGATTTTGTTGCTCCATGAATGGCAAAAATGCCTTGACGATGTACGTGGATCCTAAATAATTGAGTTTCACTTGCGACCGAAAGTTGGATGGTGATAAATCTTCAAAGTCAAGAGGCACAGAAACACCGGCGCAGTTGAAGAGCAGCGAAGGTGGGCCCACTTGTCCACATAGATCCTCGGCGACTTTCTTTAAAGGCATGTCATCTGTAATGTCTATCGATATCGTGCGTACTGTTGTAGCCTTCATTCCCTTGCCCTTTAACATAGATTCAAATACAGCTTCTTCAACTTGTTTCTTTGCCTCTGCCAATTGACCTTCCTTTCTAGCCAAAAGAGTTATATTCTCACAGCCCCTCTTTGCTAGATCTAGAGCAATGGAGAGCCCAATACCACTGCTCCCGCCCGTGACAACGGCATGTTGAAGTAACGGGTAGCTACGGCTGATACTGCTGCTATTGTCGGCGTCGGAAGAGGGTGTAGCAGTAAAGGAAGGGAAAAGATTCCTTTTTCGTCGAGTAAGGAGGGCTAGGCTCGGAATGGATAGCACCAATATTACTGGAGCTACAACAAGCAGCAGCAGCAGAGCTGGGAGGGACAGTATGCCTGCCAGTACTAGCCGCAACGTATGAGGAAACGCCATGGTTTTATTAGAGTGGGTTTTGTGGGTGTTTGTGCCAGTTGATACCGTTTTGAAGTATCATCACGCAATGTCACAGTTTAGTTTACTCGCACACTCCACACTCTCAAAAACACTTTCCACTTTGCTTTGAGCCGGTCATTATGGTCGATACTGTAAATTGGAAGTGGTAGGGATAGGAGATTGGTTAGTGGTAGTTCGGGCGTGGCTGAAGTCAAGCTTCACGGAGACACACGACTAGGCAAAGATAGAGGGCAGTTATCGTTTTCGTTGTGTTGGCATAGAAAAATCACAACATCTCACATCTGGTGTGTTTTTGTGGTCGTAAAACACGATGGCAATATCTGTGGAAACTATTCCCTCCTCCAGCAGAACATATAGCGGCGTGATCAACTCAGTTTTGATACAAACAGAAGATGGACGTCAATTCGATTCGAGTATTCAATACAACCGCATACGAGACCATTCTACAGATTATCATCACTTCCACTCCGAACGTTGAAGATTATTGGCGAAGCCGGTAGTGTTACTGGGGTTGGCAATATTCGTTGCTGTGTGGCTTTTCTCAGAGAGCAACCGGTTCGCTGTTTTCCCCGCTTGCAGCATCAAGTCACAAGTTTGGGAAGCCAAAGGTTGCAAATAGCGATAATGGAGGTGGGGCAGAGAACACAGATGAAATCGATGCTCTCAATGGAGATGATGACCTACAATTTGATGATGAACTGGCTATGGTAGAAGATCAGAAATCAATGGATACATCAACAGATGATGACGATGTACTGAGTGAAGACGATAACTTTGGAGACGATGAATCCAAGATGCAAAGTAAAGAAGTAAGCGACAACATACCGGCTACTAACTTCACCGATGCGAGTAATGCAACTACAACGATAGAGAGTAGAGTGAACGCAACAAAACACAGTTTATAGTTATTAGGTTGACACTCAACACCAGCGTAACGATTCGACAATTCCTATTTACATCTCCGCTCAAGCCATCATCGCACCAACTACAGCAAAGGTCAACACTACAAAGAAAGCCCCCGCTCCGTTGACGACAGCTGCATTCTCGACAGAAACACCGTTCTCTGCAGCGTTGATACTGTTGGTAGCTGCTCCTGTGGTTCTATCGGTAGGCATGGCACGCACAACCTTGGCGACGATCTTGCCCGATTTCGCACTAGCTTCACTGCTGGGTGCATCGTCCTCGGATTCGGAAACAACATCGACAGCCGCCTTGGCTTCTTTGCTTGTCTTACTGGAGGCAATAACCTTGTCGAACTTTGTCACATAAGAAAATGACATTTCTGTCACCTTCTCGGACTTTGATCCATGAGAGAATGGATCTGTTCCATCGTCGCTCGATACAGTAGGTTTGGAGATAGGCACATCATCAGTGGTGGTATCGATGGAGAACATATCGACGGACATAACTTTGGAGGCCTTGCTCTGTTTCACCTTGCCAGTCTTGACGCTTTTGGCATTGGAAAGGCTCATACTTTGGTGCAAGTCGCTGTGTAATGGATTGTGCAAGTTAGTCAGCGGTCGTGGTTGTGGATATGATCAAAAGATGAAACAATCGCAACTAGTACACTTACCGAACAACGCCAAAACTCGCAGCAGCAGACGCAGATTGGCTGGAAAGAAGGACAAGGAGGCTGGAGTAGAAGATCTTCATGGTGATAGATGTAAGTTGGAAAATGTGGTGAAGCTGTTTTGATTTGACTGCCTGGATAAATTATGAGCTGGTCGAGAGCGATTTTGCTCCGAAATGCAACGTGCTCATGAGATGATTGATTTGCAAAAGAGATTGCAAGAAACGTTATTAAATTTAGCTGCATAGATAAACCCACGCGAATCTTGTATTTCATTCATTCTTCCCATTCATTGCTTCACAATGCAAAGTTAGAATGCGTGCGCTGCATGATTCATTTCCGCGGCCTACCTACTTCCGTCTGGAAAAAGAGAGGAGAGAGGAAAAAATTGGTTGACGTCCAGACCAAAAATCCCGCCACACTTTCTTATCGTCAATCCTCATTCAATCTCCCAAATCTTTGATCTAAATCTTTGCACCATGATGAACGCAGTGGTTAGGTCAGTAGTGCGGTGCCCCTCTCGGTGTCGGCTGCGCCATAGTAAGGGAAGACACTTTGCCGCACAGGCGCAGCAACAAATTCCATACTCAGAAAATGAATTTCCTGACCGCAGAGAGGCTCCCATCATCAGTCGGACAAAAGCGGCTGATGTTGTAGTGACAAGCAAGCCTCAAAGTAACAGCCAGCATCGCGTCATTCCCAGCACACGCAGTATTGGTGTTGAGCGTCCTGCGTATATACCACCAAATGTACCCATTGATTCACTCGAAATACCAGAGACCAAAATCACAACTCTGTCTAATGGTGTGAGAGTCGGATCTATGGAAACCTACTCTCAAGTCTCGACTGTTGGTGTATTATTAGACTTTGGATCTCGTCATGAACTAGAACAATATACAGTACCATCAACGAACAAGACGGTGTCAACTGCGGGTGTCAACCATTTGATGGCAATTATTAGCATTCAACTCTACAAAGAATTACGATGGAACGGAAATTAGAAATATCTTAGAAACGTTGGGAGGGGCAACATTTGCACAATCTAGTCGGGAGCAAATGATGTACTGCGTTGATGTGTTGCGCCCCAATGTAAATGAAGCTTTTAATTTGCTCGGGGAAACAATTCAAAGTCCTATTGTGCAAGAGATAGAAGTGGAAGAAATGAAGCAAGTTATCATGTTTCAGACTATGGATATGATGCCACAGGTGCTCATGGGTGAGGGATTACAACTTGCCGCATATGGACCGATGGATGGAAAGCTGCAACAACTTGGTAGACCCCACTTTTGCACGGCCGAAGCTCTCCCCAACTTAACAGCAGACTCTGTGCATGCGTTTAGAGAGCAACATCTCCTTAATAATCCAGAAGGAATTGTGGTCAGTGGATCTGGAATCTCCCACGATGCTTTGGTAGAGCTGGCAGAGGCTAACTTTGGTCACATGACGTCGAATAAGAGTGATTCTGCTAAAACACTATTCCATCGATTTACACTGGTGGTGAATATCGTTTGCAGACAGAGCCAAGCCCTCACTCTGCCAAAGAGGAATTCACTCATATCGCAGTCGCCTTTGAAGTTGGTGGGTGGCACTCATTGGATTTGGTTCCTACCTGTGTTCTTCAGACACTCTTGGGTGGGGGGAGCTCGTTTTCAGCTGGTGGACCAGGAAAGGGGATGTACTCACGTCTCTACCGAGAGATACTTAACAGGCACCGATGGGCAGAATCTGCGGAGGCATTTACTTCGTTTCATGCAGAAAGTGGTCTTTGGGGTATTTCTGGCTCTTGTCCACCACAGTTTGGTCGAGAGATGGCGACCACTATTGTACAACAATTTGACAAGTTGGCAAATGATTTCGTTACAGACGAAGAGCTTGATCGGGCACGTAATATGCTGAAATGCAATGTACTGACTCAATTGGAATCTCGCTTGGTTCTATTTGAGGATATTGGAAGACAGATACTTACGTATGGGAAGCGGGAAGATGCTGTCACAATGTGTGCAAAGATTGATGCCGTTACGAAGGAAGATATTCGAGAAGTTGTACGCAAGGCCATTAAAAAACCTCCAAAACCGTATCGAGTGTTGGAGTGGACATCAGCACAGTCCCGGATATAGGGCAGATAACGCAAATGCTCGGAAAGAACTCACATAAGAGAACTTGGTTTTAACAGTAACATAATGTTATCAAAGTAAAAGTATTAAAAGTCACGCAACGAACACCTTACACCAAAACATCAAAGCACGAATTGATCCAACTACCACCACCGAATATATTGGACCATCAGAAACTGACCGCTGCTATACTCACAGCATAAGATACGATATGTGGTAGTGGTTCAATGTGGATGCTGACGGGTCGTCCTCAATTGGGCCTCATCATGTCACCTACGACGTTGTAGCGGACGCCGATACGACCAAACAATGCTTGAGCCGTGATAAAGATGCTTCTATACTATCATGGCCAACTACAATGGGCCATCAGAACCTGTTTGATTGCCATAATCACAGCGTGAGATATGATATGGTGCTAGAGAGTAGAGCTGGCGGCCCGTCTCAGATGCCTCATCAGGTCACCTACGACGTTGTAGCGACGCCGATACGACCAAACAATGCTTGAGCCGTGATAAAGATGCTTCTATACTATCATGGCCAACTACAATGGGCCATCAGAACCTGTTGATTGCCATAATCACAGCGTGAGATACGATATGGTGCTAGAGAGTAGAGCTGGCGGCCGTCTCAGATGCCCCATCAGGTCACCTACGACGTTGTAGCGACGCGTACGACCAAACAAGTTGAGCGTGAAAATACGCCTATACTATCAGGCCACACAATGGGCCATCAGAAACTGTTGATGCCATAACAAATGACAATGGGCTTGAGAGAGTAATGCAATCATCAGCACCTACGACGTTGTAGGCGCCGAATGATCCAAACAAGCTTGAGCCGTGATAAGAGCTTCTATACTATCATGGCCAACTACAATGGGCCATCAGAACCTGTTGATTGCCATTAATCACAGCGTGAGATACGATATGGTGCTAGAGAGTAGAGCTGGCGGGCCGTCTCAGATGCCTCATCAGGTCACCTACGACGTTGTAGCGACGCCCGATACGACCAAACAATGCTTGAGCCGTGATAAAGATGCTTCTTACTATCATGGCCAACTACAATGGGCCATCAGAACCTGTTGATTTGCCAATAATCACAGCGTGAGATATGATATGTGCTAGAGAGTAGAGCTGGCGCCCGTCTCAGATGCCTCATCAGGTCCCTACCGACGTTTGTAGCGACGCCGAATACGACCAAACAATGCTTGAGCCGTGATAACAAGAATGCTTCTATACTATCATGGCAACTACATGGGCCATCAGAACCATGTTGAATCGTCATAATCACAGCGTGAGATATGATATGGTGCTAGAGAGTAGAGCTGGCGGCCGTCTCATGATGCCTCATCAGGTCACCTACGACGTTGTAGCGACGCCGATACGACGCAAACAATGCTTGAGCCGTGATAAAGATGCTTCTATACTATCTGGCCAACTACATGGGCCATCAGAACCTGTTGATTGCCATAATCACAGCGTGAGATATGATATGTGCTAGAGAGTAGAGCTGGCGGCCGTCTCAGATGCCTCATCAGGTCACCTACGACGTTTTGTAGCGACGCCGATACGACCAAACAATGCTTGAGCCGTGATAAAGATGCTTCTATACTATCATGGCCAACTGCAATGGGCCATCAGAACCTGTTGATTGCACATAATCAACAGCGTGAGAATATTACGATTATGGTGCTAGAGAGTAGAGCTGGCGTGCGCCCGTTCTCAGAAAATATTGCCTCATCAGGTTCACCTACTAGACGTTTGTGTAGCGACGAAAGAAGCCGGTGCAGACAAACAATAGCTTTGTGAGCCGTGATGAAGATGCTTCTATACATATCATGGCCAAAACTGACAAATGGGCCATCCAGAAACCTGTTGAGTGCCATACATCACAGCCCCGGGAGCTAACGATATCGGTGCTAGAGACGTAGAGGGCTGGCTGCCAGTACTGCAGATGGCCTCTATACCAGGTCACCATCACACCGACGTTTCGCTAGACGACGCCATAGACGAGACGGACCAAACAATGCTATATAAGATGGGGGGGCCGGGTGATAAAGATGCTTCATAGGTACTAATCCATGGGCCCACTACAATGGGAGACCATCAGAACCTGTTGATTCGCCATAATCACAGAGAGAGAATGAAAGGCGCTTAGCGAGTAGAGCTGGCGGCCGTTCAGATGACACCAGGTCACCTACGACGGTATGTAGCGACCCGCTACGACCAACAATGCATCGAGCCTGATAAAGATGCTGCGAGCCGATCATGCCAACGACAAGGGCCACAAAACTGTTGATTGCCATAACAGCAGCGTGGGATATGCAATTTGTGCTAGAGAGTGGGATGGCGGCCGTCTCAGGCCCCATCAGGTTCACCTACGACGTTGTTAGCGACGCCGATAACGACCAAACAATGCTTGTAGCCGTGATAAAGATGCTTCTATAATATCCATGGCAACTACAATGGGCCATCAGAACCTGTGATCGCATAATGCACAGCGTGAGTAATGATATGGGCTAGGAGAGTAGAGCTGGCGGGGCCGTCTCAGAGGCCCCTCATCAGGTCACCTACGACGTCTTGTAGAGACGCCGATACGACCAAACAATGCTTGAGCCGTGATAAAGATGCTTCTATACTATCATGGCCAACTACAATGGGCCATCAGAACCTGTTGATTGCCATAATCACAGCGTGAGATACGATATGGTGCTAGAGAGTAGAGCTGGCGGCCGTCTCAGATTGCCTCATCAGGTCACCTACGACGTTGTAGCGACGCCGATACGACCAAACAATGCTTGAGCCGTGATAAAGATGCTTCTATACTATCATGGCCAACTACAATGGGCCATCAGAACCTGTTGATTGCCATAATCACAGCGTGAGATATGATATGGTGCTAGAGAGTAGAGCTGGCGGCCGTCTCAGATGCCTCATCAGGTCACCTACGACGTTGTAGCGACGCCGATACGACCAAACAATGCTTGAGCCGTGATAAAGATGCTTCTATACTATCATGGCCAACTACAATGGGCCATCAGAACCTGTTGATCGTCATAATCACAGCGTGAGATATGATATGGTGCTAGAGAGTAGAGCTGGCGGCCGTCTCAGATGCCTCATCAGGTCACCTACGACGTTGTAGCGACGCCGATACGACCAAACAATGCTTGAGCCGTGATAAAGATGCTTCTATACTATCATGGCCAACTACAATGGGCCATCAGAACCTGTTGATTGCCATAATCACAGCGTGAGATATGATATGGTGCTAGAGAGTAGAGCTGGCGGCCGTCTCAGATGCCTCATCAGGTCACCTACGACGTTGTAGCGACGCCGATACGACCAAACAATGCTTGAGCCGTGATAAAGATGCTTCTATACTATCATGGCCAACTACAATGGGCCATCAGAACCTGTTGATTGCCATAATCACAGCGTGAGATATGATATGGTGCTAGAGAGTAGAGCTGGCGGCCGTCTCAGATGCCTCATCAGGTCACCTACGACGTTGTAGCGACGCCGATACGACCAAACAATGCTTGAGCCGTGATAAAGATGCTTCTATACTATCATGGCCAACTACAATGGGCCATCAGAACCTGTTGATTGCCATAATCACAGCGTGAGATACGATATGGTGCTAGAGAGTAGAGCTGGCGGCCGTCTCAGATGCCTCATCAGGTCACCTACGACGTTGTAGCGACGCCGATACGACCAAACAATGCTTGAGCCGTGATAAAGATGCTTCTATACTATCATGGCCAACTACAATGGGCCATCAGAACCTGTTGATTGCCATAATCACAGCGTGAGATATGATATGGTGCTAGAGAGTAGAGCTGGCGGCCGTCTCAGATGCCTCATCAGGTCACCTACGACGTTGTAGCGACGCCGATACGACCAAACAATGCTTGAGCCGTGATAAAGATGCTTCTATACTATCATGGCCAACTACAATGGGCCATCAGAACCTGTTGATTGCCATAATCACAGCGTGAGATATGATATGGTGCTAGAGAGTAGAGCTGGCGGCCGTCTCAGATGCCTCATCAGGTCACCTACGACGTTGTAGCGACGCCGGTACGACCAAACAATGCTTGAGCCGTGATAAAGATGCTTCTATACTATCATGGCCAACTACAATGGGCCATCAGAACCTGTTGATTGCCATAATCACAGCGTGAGATACGATATGGTGCTAGAGAGTAGAGCTGGCGGCCGTCTCAGATGCCTCATCAGGTCACCTACGACGTTGTAGCGACGCCGATACGACCAAACAATGCTTGAGCCGTGATAAAGATGCTTCTATACTATCATGGCCAACTACAATGGGCCATCAGAACCTGTTGATTGCCATAATCACAGCGTGAGATATGATATGGTGCTAGAGAGTAGAGCTGGCGGCCGTCTCAGATGCCTCATCAGGTCACCTACGACGTTGTAGCGACGCCGATACGACCAAACAATGCTTGAGCCGTGATAAAGATGCTTCTATACTATCATGGCCAACTACAATGGGCCATCAGAACCTGTTGATTGCCATAATCACAGCGTGAGATACGATATGGTGCTAGAGAGTAGAGCTGGCGGCCGTCTCAGATGCCTCATCAGGTCACCTACGACGTTGTAGCGACGCCGATACGACCAAACAATGCTTGAGCCGTGATAAAGATGCTTCTATACTATCATGGCCAACTACAATGGGCCATCAGAACCTGTTGATTGCCATAATCACAGCGTGAGATATGATATGGTGCTAGAGAGTAGAGCTGGCGGCCGTCTCAGATGCCTCATCAGGTCACCTACGACGTTGTAGCGACGCCGATACGACCAAACAATGCTTGAGCCGTGATAAAGATGCTTCTATACTATCATGGCCAACTACAATGGGCCATCAGAACCTGTTGATTGCCATAATCACAGCGTGAGATACGATATGGTGCTAGAGAGTAGAGCTGGCGGCCGTCTCAGATGCCTCATCAGGTCACCTACGACGTTGTAGCGACGCCGGTACGACCAAACAATGCTTGAGCCGTGATAAAGATGCTTCTATACTATCATGGCCAACTACAATGGGCCATCAGAACCTGTTGATTGCCATAATCACAGCGTGAGATATGATATGGTGCTAGAGAGTAGAGCTGGCGGCCGTCTCAGATGCCTCATCAGGTCACCTACGACGTTGTAGCGACGCCGATACGACCAAACAATGCTTGAGCCGTGATAAAGATGCTTCTATACTATCATGGCCAACTACAATGGGCCATCAGAACCTGTTGATTGCCATAATCACAGCGTGAGATATGATATGGTGCTAGAGAGTAGAGCTGGCGGCCGTCTCAGATGCCTCATCAGGTCACCTACGACGTTGTAGCGACGCCGATACGACCAAACAATGCTTGAGCCGTGATAAAGATGCTTCTATACTATCATGGCCAACTACAATGGGCCATCAGAACCTGTTGATCGTCATAATCACAGCGTGAGATATGATATGGTGCTAGAGAGTAGAGCTGGCGGCCGTCTCAGATGCCTCATCAGGTCACCTACGACGTTGTAGCGACGCCGATACGACCAAACAATGCTTGAGCCGTGATAAAGATGCTTCTATACTATCATGGCCAACTACAATGGGCCATCAGAACCTGTTGATTGCCATAATCACAGCGTGAGATACGATATGGTGCTAGAGAGTAGAGCTGGCGGCCGTCTCAGTTGCCTCATCAGGTCACCTACGACGTTGTAGCGACGCCGATACGACCAAACAATGCTTGAGCCGTGATAAAGATGCTTCTATACTATCATGGCCAACTACAATGGGCCATCAGAACCTGTTGATTGCCATAATCACAGCGTGAGATATGATATGGTGCTAGAGAGTAGAGCTGGCGGCCGTCTCAGATGCCTCATCAGGTCACCTACGACGTTGTAGCGACGCCAATACGACCAAACAATGCTTGAGCCGTGATAAAGATGCTTCTATACTATCATGGCCAACTACAATGGGCCATCAGAACCTGTTGATTGCCATAATCACAGCGTGAGATACGATATGGTGCTAGAGAGTAGAGCTGGCGGCCGTCTCAGTTGCCTCATCAGGTCACCTACGACGTTGTAGCGACGCCGATACGACCAAACAATGCTTGAGCCGTGATAAAGATGCTTCTATACTATCATGGCCAACTACAATGGGCCATCAGAACCTGTTGATTGCCATAATCACAGCGTGAGATATGATATGGTGCTAGAGAGTAGAGCTGGCGGCCGTCTCAGATGCCTCATCAGGTCACCTACGACGTTGTAGCGACGCCGATACGACCAAACAATGCTTGAGCCGTGATAAAGATGCTTCTATACTATCATGGCCAACTACAATGGGCCATCAGAACCTGTTGATTGCCATAATCACAGCGTGAGATACGATATGGTGCTAGAGAGTAGAGCTGGCGGCCGTCTCAGATGCCTCATCAGGTCACCTACGACGTTGTAGCGACGCCGATGCAAACAAACAATGCTTGAGCCGTGATAAAGATGCTTCTATACTATCATGGCCAACTACAATGGGCCATCAGAACCTGTTGATTGCCATAATCACAGCGTGAGATATGATATGGTGCTAGAGAGTAGAGCTGGCGGCCGTCTCAGATGCCTCATCAGGTCACCTACGACGTTGTAGCGACGCCGGTGCAAACAAACAATGCTTGAGCCGTGATAAAGATGCTTCTATACTATCATGGCCAACTACAATGGGCCATCAGAACCTGTTGATTGCCATAATCACAGCGTGAGATACGATATGGTGCTAGAGAGTAGAGCTGGCGGCCGTCTCAGATGCCTCATCAGGTCACCTACGACGTTGTAGCGACGCCGATACGACCAAACAATGCTTGAGCCGTGATAAAGATGCTTCTATACTATCATGGCCAACTACAATGGGCCATCAGAACCTGTTGATTGCCATAATCACAGCGTGAGATATGATATGGTGCTAGAGAGTAGAGCTGGCGGCCGTCTCAGATGCCTCATCAGGTCACCTACGACGTTGTAGCGACGCCGATACGACCAAACAATGCTTGAGCCGTGATAAAGATGCTTCTATACTATCATGGCCAACTACAATGGGCCATCAGAACCTGTTGATTGCCATAATCACAGCGTGAGATATGATATGGTGCTAGAGAGTAGAGCTGGCGGCCGTCTCAGATGCCTCATCAGGTCACCTACGACGTTGTAGCGACGCCGATACGACCAAACAATGCTTGAGCCGTGATAAAGATGCTTCTATACTATCATGGCCAACTACAATGGGCCATCAGAACCTGTTGATTGCCATAATCACAGCGTGAGATATGATATGGTGCTAGAGAGTAGAGCTGGCGGCCGTCTCAGATGCCTCATCAGGTCACCTACGACGTTGTAGCGACGCCGATACGACCAAACAATGCTTGAGCCGTGATAAAGATGCTTCTATACTATCATGGCCAACTACAATGGGCCATCAGAACCTGTTGATTGCCATAATCACAGCGTGAGATACGATATGGTGCTAGAGAGTAGAGCTGGCGGCCGTCTCAGATGCCTCATCAGGTCACCTACGACGTTGTAGCGACGCCGATACGACCAAACAATGCTTGAGCCGTGATAAAGATGCTTCTATACTATCATGGCCAACTACAATGGGCCATCAGAACCTGTTGATTGCCATAATCACAGCGTGAGATATGATATGGTGCTAGAGAGTAGAGCTGGCGGCCGTCTCAGATGCCTCATCAGGTCACCTACGACGTTGTAGCGACGCCGATACGACCAAACAATGCTTGAGCCGTGATAAAGATGCTTCTATACTATCATGGCCAACTACAATGGGCCATCAGAACCTGTTGATTGCCATAATCACAGCGTGAGATACGATATGGTGCTAGAGAGTAGAGCTGGCGGCCGTCTCAGTTGCCTCATCAGGTCACCTACGACGTTGTAGCGACGCCGATACGACCAAACAATGCTTGAGCCGTGATAAAGATGCTTCTATACTATCATGGCCAACTACAATGGGCCATCAGAACCTGTTGATTGCCATAATCACAGCGTGAGATATGATATGGTGCTAGAGAGTAGAGCTGGCGGCCGTCTCAGATGCCTCATCAGGTCACCTACGACGTTGTAGCGACGCCAATACGACCAAACAATGCTTGAGCCGTGATAAAGATGCTTCTATACTATCATGGCCAACTACAATGGGCCATCAGAACCTGTTGATTGCCATAATCACAGCGTGAGATACGATATGGTGCTAGAGAGTAGAGCTGGCGGCCGTCTCAGATGCCTCATCAGGTCACCTACGACGTTGTAGCGACGCCGATACGACCAAACAATGCTTGAGCCGTGATAAAGATGCTTCTATACTATCATGGCCAACTACAATGGGCCATCAGAACCTGTTGATTGCCATAATCACAGCGTGAGATATGATATGGTGCTAGAGAGTAGAGCTGGCGGCCGTCTCAGATGCCTCATCAGGTCACCTACGACGTTGTAGCGACGCCAATACGACCAAACAATGCTTGAGCCGTGATAAAGATGCTTCTATACTATCATGGCCAACTACAATGGGCCATCAGAACCTGTTGATTGCCATAATCACAGCGTGAGATACGATATGGTGCTAGAGAGTAGAGCTGGCGGCCGTCTCAGTTGCCTCATCAGGTCACCTACGACGTTGTAGCGACGCCGATACGACCAAACAATGCTTGAGCCGTGATAAAGATGCTTCTATACTATCATGGCCAACTACAATGGGCCATCAGAACCTGTTGATTGTCATAATCACAGCGTGAGATATGATATGGTGCTAGAGAGTAGAGCTGGCGGCCGTCTCAGATGCCTCATCAGGTCACCTACGACGTTGTAGCGACGCCAATACGACCAAACAATGCTTGAGCCGTGATAAAGATGCTTCTATACTATCATGGCCAACTACAATGGGCCATCAGAACCTGTTGATTGCCATAATCACAGCGTGAGATACGATATGGTGCTAGAGAGTAGAGCTGGCGGCCGTCTCAGTTGCCTCATCAGGTCACCTACGACGTTGTAGCGACGCCGATACGACCAAAACAATGCTTGAGCCGTGATAAAGATGCTTCTATACTATCATGGCCAACTACAATGGGCCATCAGAACCTGTTGATTGCCATAATCACAGCGTGAGATATGATATGGTGCTAGAGAGTAGAGCTGGCGGCCGTCTCAGATGCCTCATCAGGTCACCTACGACGTTGTAGCGACGCCAATACGACCAAACAATGCTTGAGCCGTGATAAAGATGCTTCTATACTATCATGGCCAACTACAATGGGCCATCAGAACCTGTTGATTGCCATAATCACAGCGTGAGATACGATATGGTGCTAGAGAGTAGAGCTGGCGGCCGTCTCAGTTGCCTCATCAGGTCACCTACGACGTTGTAGCGACGCCGATACGACCAAACAATGCTTGAGCCGTGATAAAGATGCTTCTATACTATCATGGCCAACTACAATGGGCCATCAGAACCTGTTGATTGCCATAATCACAGCGTGAGATATGATATGGTGCTAGAGAGTAGAGCTGGCGGCCGTCTCAGATGCCTCATCAGGTCACCTACGACGTTGTAGCGACGCCAATACGACCAAACAATGCTTGAGCCGTGATAAAGATGCTTCTATACTATCATGGCCAACTACAATGGGCCATCAGAACCTGTTGATTGCCATAATCACAGCGTGAGATACGATATGGTGCTAGAGAGTAGAGCTGGCGGCCGTCTCAGTTGCCTCATCAGGTCACCTACGACGTTTGTAGCGACGCCGATACGACCAAACAATGCTTGAGCCGTGATAAAGATGCTTCTATACTATCATGGCCAACTACAATGGGCCATCAGAACCTGTTGATTGCCATAATCACAGCGTGAGATATGATATGGTGCTAGAGAGTAGAGCTGGCGGCCGTCTCAGATGCCTCATCAGGTCACCTACGACGTTGTAGCGACGCCAATACGACCAAACAATGCTTGAGCCGTGATAAAGATGCTTCTATACTATCATGGCCAACTACAATGGGCCATCAGAACCTGTTGATTGCCATAATCACAGCGTGAGATACGATATGGTGCTAGAGAGTAGAGCTGGCGGCCGTCTCAGATGCCTCATCAGGTCACCTACGACGTTGTAGCGACGCCGATACGACCAAACAATGCTTGAGCCGTGATAAAGATGCTTCTATACTATCATGGCCAACTACAATGGGCCATCAGAACCTGTTGATTGCCATAATCACAGCGTGAGATATGATATGGTGCTAGAGAGTAGAGCTGGCGGCCGTCTCAGATGCCTCATCAGGTCACCTACGACGTTGTAGCGACGCCGATACGACCAAACAATGCTTGAGCCGTGATAAAGATGCTTCTATACTATCATGGCCAACTACAATGGGCCATCAGAACCTGTTGATTGCCATAATCACAGCGTGAGATACGATATGGTGCTAGAGAGTAGAGCTGGCGGCCGTCTCAGTTGCCTCATCAGGTCACCTACGACGTTGTAGCGACGCCGATACGACCAAACAATGCTTGAGCCGTGATAAAGATGCTTCTATACTATCATGGCCAACTACAATGGGCCATCAGAACCTGTTGATTGCCATAATCACAGCGTGAGATATGATATGGTGCTAGAGAGTAGAGCTGGCGGCCGTCTCAGATGCCTCATCAGGTCACCTACGACGTTGTAGCGACGCCAATACGACCAAACAATGCTTGAGCCGTGATAAAGATGCTTCTATACTATCATGGCCAACTACAATGGGCCATCAGAACCTGTTGATTGCCATAATCACAGCGTGAGATACGATATGGTGCTAGAGAGTAGAGCTGGCGGCCGTCTCAGATGCCTCATCAGGTCACCTACGACGTTGTAGCGACGCCGATACGACCAAACAATGCTTGAGCCGTGATAAAGATGCTTCTATACTATCATGGCCAACTACAATGGGCCATCAGAACCTGTTGATTGCCATAATCACAGCGTGAGATATGATATGGTGCTAGAGAGTAGAGCTGGCGGCCGTCTCAGATGCCTCATCAGGTCACCTACGACGTTGTAGCGACGCCGATACGACCAAACAATGCTTGAGCCGTGATAAAGATGCTTCTATACTATCATGGCCAACTACAATGGGCCATCAGAACCTGTTGATTGCCATAATCACAGCGTGGGATATGATATTGTGCTAGAGAGTAGAGCTGGCGGCCGTCTCAGATGCCTCATCAGGTCACCTACGACGTTGTAGCGACGCCGATACGACCAAACAATGCTTGAGCCGTGATAAAGATGCTTCTATACTATCATGGCCAACTACAATGGGCCATCAGAACCTGTTGATTGCCATAATCACAGCGTGAGATATGATATGGTGCTAGAGAGTAGAGCTGGCGGCCGTCTCAGATGCCTCATCAGGTCACCTACGACGTTGTAGCGACGCCGGTGCAAACAAACAATGCTTGAGCCGTGATAAAGATGCTTCTATACTATCATGGCCAACTACAATGGGCCATCAGAACCTGTTGATTGCCATAATCACAGCGTGAGATATGATATGGTGCTAGAGAGTAGAGCTGGCGGCCGTCTCAGATGCCTCATCAGGTCACCTACGACGTTGTAGCGACGCCGATACGACCAAACAATGCTTGAGCCGTGATAAAGATGCTTCTATACTATCATGGCCAACTACAATGGGCCATCAGAACCTGTTGATTGCCATAATCACAGCGTGAGATATGATATGGTGCTAGAGAGTAGAGCTGGCGGCCGTCTCAGATGCCTCATCAGGTCACCTACGACGTTGTAGCGACGCCGATACGACCAAACAATGCTTGAGCCGTGATAAAGATGCTTCTATACTATCATGGCCAACTACAATGGGCCATCAGAACCTGTTGATTGCCATAATCACAGCGTGAGATACGATATGGTGCTAGAGAGTAGAGCTGGCGGCCGTCTCAGTTGCCACATCAGGTCACCTACGACGTTGTAGCGACGCCGATAC